>VDFB02184644.1:0-24286 GCA_007258455.2 Sequoia sempervirens | reverse complement strand
TGTTAAAAGTAAGAGGTCTTAAAAAATATGAATCTCAACTTCAATACATTGTTTTGTTAAATTATGCATAACAAAGAGTGCTCATTGCATGTAATTACATTTGTAAGTAAGTTTGACATAAATAAAAAGACTTGAGGTGGCATTTCCTACCATTATTTGATGAAATTTAACATTGTTTATAATGAATTTTCACATCACAACAAAAAATGTCATGAAATCTACAAGAACATAGTCTTATATTTTTTTAATTAAGAGGGGTAAACACTTTTGACCCTGAGCTATGAACCGGTGAGGTCACAAACAAGGGACCTCATCCCCAATATAAATTATCAAAAACTACACCCCAAGGGGATTGGAGCCTTGATGGAAAGATTAACAATACAACTTAACAATTGCACCATGCCACTATTTGCAAAAGACCATAGTCTTCAAACATACCAAAGTACTATAATTCCACATGATAATTGATTAATAATTACATGATCAAATATTATGTAATTCCACACCATAATTGTTCAATAATTACATGATCAAAGATAATGTAAATCCACACCATAATTGTTCAATAATTAAACATGATCAAAGACCAAATGGAAAATGAATATTGTCATCCTCTCTCATCTTCTCCTATAGTTCCTTTTGTGTGCAATTGAAGAGATGGTCACATAAAATCTTATAGGATTCTTTGCATCCTTGGCATTAATAGTGGGTTGATTCCACATGGATGAGGGTTCAAGGTAGCCTCTACTTCGACTATTGCACTTTCAAAACCTTCGGCCTATAAGAAACCCATGAATATAAATGACTACAGTCAACAATTAATGTATGAATATAATGAAAAGGAAACATCAGATCTAAGCGTAGAGAAAGAGAATCAGTAGCAGGAGAGATGAATGTCTTATCTAAGAACGTGGACAACCTTCGTAACATAAATAATCAAGGCCCAATTTTTTCACTTCTTCAACAAAATTTGAGCATGTTAGTGTCAAGAATCAATAAAATAAATCCTTGATCTTCTTTGGGATGTTTCTTGAACAAGCTAGTGTCAAGAATCAATAAAATTGTGCCTTGATCTTATTAGCTTTGTTTCTTCACACTCGCCACTTCCTTGTTCGTCCTTGCCCTATAAGATGAAGAACATTAATGTAACATCAAATTGAAATGCATTCGATGAATTCATTCAAAATATGAAAATACATATTCAAAAGAATATTTCAAAATTACCCTTTCTTCCACTTTCTTCCTCTAACAAAACTAGGGATAGTGTGTTTTCCAATTTATTGAAAAAATTAGCATATTCATAACAGAAATAAAATTTTCTAAATGAAATCACAAAGACACTCTAAAATTTGAGCAACAAGCGACTGCAACGATACATATTATAGACAACCACAAATGAACACTTTAAAATGGAAAGTGCAAGAAAGTGGTAGTTTCCTATTTCTCAAATATTCCTTCCCAAGAAGACGATCTCCTCCCCAGGCACTTCTTCTGCTACCTCTTCAGAGGCACATTTCTGTCCAAATACACACCTAATTTGGTGCGCCCACCAATTCCTTCTCATCCTTACCTCTAATTCCAGAATGCTAAAAGTACATCAAATTCAAACCATGTAACCAATTCATTTCAAAATATCAAATACATGTTAAAAAAGAGATTTCAAAGTACACTTTCTCACTTTCTTCACTTTCCCATTATTTGTATATATGGTTGCCTATAATATGTAAAAAAGTTGCAAGTGTTACGAGATAGTTAAAGTTCCAAAATTTATTGCACCATATATTGTAAGCAAGCATATAGCTTTTCAATCATAAGAAACAAAATTTTAAGGTGGACTTCCTTACATTCTTGGTGCGTAGGAAACAAAAAATTTTGAAAAGCAAATAATTGATAAGGGACAGTGTATTTTCCAACACTGCAAATAATGTGAGCATTTTTTTCTTGCAATCAAATGAAGATAGTGAAATGCCGTTTTTATTGTTGCAAATAGCATTTAATACGATTATTCATTTGAAAGTATCCATGATGAGAAAAAAGTTGACCTCAAATGATTTAAATGTCAACCTTTTTCTTTCATTTATGAGCAAGCTACCATAAGCAATAAGACTTAGGGTGGCATGGCCTACTGGTCTATTTCATATTAACATAAATAGAATTCAAATTATAAACACACAACCAAACTATTATTGTCACAGACTGCATAATATAAAGTGGTCATTGAACATGAATTGAGAAGTGAGTCACAACACTATGTGTTTTCCATCCTGCAACTATTATGTGCATTTTTTGTTCCAAACATATGAACAAATATTGAAATGGCATGTTTGTTGAAAGTAAGGGATGTCATAAAAAATGAAGTTGGACTTCAAAACATTGTTTTGTTACAGTTTGCATAATAGAAAGTGCTCATTGAACAAGAATTCAGAAGTGAGTCACAACCATGTGTGTTTTTTATCCTGCAACTATTATGTGCATTTTCTGTTCCAAATGTATGACGATATTCAAATGGAATGTTTGTTGAAAGTAAGGGTTGATGAATACATTCATACTGTCAGTGGGGGATACATAAAAGTATCCAAAATCAACTGAGGTGTCACTAGCAAATTGGGTTCTCACAGTGTAAGTAACCAAAACATTTTTATTACATTCATATTGTGTATGTGTAATTGCAGGTTCAAAAACATCGGGTGTTATGAACCCTGCAACCCAAATACTATTTTCAAACCCTTTACAAGTAACAACCCAATTTGTTACCCACCCCTCAGGTGAATTTGGATAGTCTTATATATCCCCAACCTACAACTCCCTATAGAATGAGAAAACTAAGAACACAAAGTGTTTTCCAAGAATAGTACTTGTTACAATGTAAAACACATGTCTTAATCACAATAATGCCCTTCCCTCCCATAGTGAATGGATAGCTTCTTACACAAGGAAAAAAATGTAGGCATAATTCAATGAGACAGGACACCTCCTCGCTGTCCTTTCCATGACATTTCCTCTTGTATGTTGGTTTCATCACTTTTATTATCCGTCTTGGCGAGCCCTACACTATGCCATCTCCTCATGTTATGTGTGTTTCTATGTATGTTGTTATGTATGTTTTTATGCATTTTATATGTACATAGGTGTGTTTTGTTGGGAGATTAGCTATGTCCATATAGGGTTTTACAACATTATTTGGGTTGAAGGTTTCATAAATCATGCATTCACATCCCACTATGTTTTCCAATTTTCAATCATACAAAGTTTTTTGTTGGAAAATACTGGGTATTTAAAAACAGTGCATTTCATTGCATTCCTATGGTCTAAATAACAAAAGATTTTTGAGACAAATATTCATATTGTTGTGTAAAATTCTAGGTTGCAAAACATTGGTTTTTTGAAATCTGTAACCCACACATTGTTTTAAAACCCTTTACAAGTGACAACCCAATCGGTTACAAAACCCTCACCTCAATTTCATTGGTTTTTCATCTCCCCCACCTACTCTCCAACCTTTCTCTTTCAACCTACAGAATGAGAAAACCCACAACATAGAGTGTTTTCCAATAACAATACTTCTTACATATGGGAGAAGTTGACTCGTAGACAAAAAGCACTTGTGTATGTAACATGATATCATACCCCCCATACCCCATGCCACATGATGGAAAAAAGGCACTAATGAAAAAGAGTTAACGAATGGCTAGCCACATGTCTCTAGGTGGCATCGCCAGAAAAAGATGCACAGCCCAGTGGGAAAGTCAAAAATCTAGAGAAACACACCTAACATCGCCATTTTCCACATTTTCATTTTCTAGGTTGGTGGGTGGGGAGAGAGGAGGCACATGCAAGGAAAATGGAGTTGTAGGTGGCTGAACCAGAGTAAAAAAAAATTGTTTTTTTATATGTACATAGGTGCTTTTTGTCTACATTTTTGTTGCATTCAGAGAGCTAAAAGTTGCCATTTGCAACATTTCATTTTGGAATTTGGTAGGGAGTGTAGGTGACACAATGGAGGCTAAATTAGAGAAACACATTCAAAATGTGTGGCGGGTAGCCAACATGTATGTATATCTGCCATTGTATGTGTCATTTTTCCATTATGTAGTAACTGTGAAGCACGACTATTAAATGGGTTTCTGTGAAGCATTGAACAATGGTTAAATGGGTTTTCTAAAAAGCATTGAATGACTATTGGTTAAAGAAAAGAGGTTTTCATTGATGCCAAAATAAAATGATTTTTTTGCGTGTAGGGTTTTCATATCAAACACATAACTATTTTTATTTATGCAGAATAAAAAATTCAATTGGAAATTATTTGCATTTGCCACAGTAATTATCTCATGTATAAAAATATCATAACTTCTTAATTCTGAATAAATTTTGGAAGTTTAACTGACCAATGCACTTGCAATTCAAGCTATGACAACTAGAATCACCTATATTTAGTGGAGAAGCTTCATGTCTCCTGAAGCATCCTTCTCAATCCACCTATCCTTGTTTTCTTCAATTTTGTTTCCTCAAATATATCAACCACTTGGAAGGAAGACAAGTGTTAGCGATAGATTATATTGGAAAATTAAAAAAATTTGGTGCTACAAAGAATTCTTTGTATTCCAAAGTTCACCAATATACAATTTATATGTTGTGGTGAGTGAAATTTTTTCGCTTGCATAAACAATAAACAAACATATTAAATTGTACAATGGGAATTCAATTTCCAATTTAACCTATCACTAACACTAGTAGTATATATCAACAATTATATAGATGTCATTCTGCAAGAACTGTGAAGCACTGAATGTTCATTCGGATATATAAAAAACTCATTATATCAATGGGTATTTTTCAAGTAGGGTTAGGAGATTAGATTAGTAAACAAAACCCAAAGAAACTATGAAATGCATTGAAAGCTAAAACAAATAGAAAGATTATACTAGCTGATTCGTGAAGCTTCCATGATTCACCTCCATAGTACCTTCTAACTTGCTACAAATGTAAGTATTACACTTAGATCGAGTGTGTGAGAAATCTTTGACTATGACAATCTCCTAAACAAGCTTTGAAGGATTTGAATGAAAAAATAAAGACTATGCCTATGACTATGACAAATGACTATTCCTATAAATATGTCAGAATAACGAAGTGGTCCTGAGAATGTGGGAAAATTGGCATTTTATAGAAAATGCATTTTTGGATGGACGAATGAGATTGAAAGCTAACAAAGCCCAAAATTAGTGGACAAGATTTCATGTGACAATCCCTAATTAGGGTTAGGGAAAAATCATTAAATCAGTGATCAAGATGTCATTTGATAAAATCAAATCGACGGTTGAGAATAAATGTGACAATTAGTCAAAAAGATAAAGAATACTTGATTTGTAAGATTTGAAAAATCAAGAGGATAAAAGTTGAACTGAAAAAGTACATTTGAAAAATCAATAATTTTTTCAATTACTTGATTTTTGGAAGAAGATTACCATTTTGAATTAAATTAATTCAAAATATGGATTTTGTGTGACAATAAATAATCAATTTTTAGATTATTTACCAAAATGAAGTGACAGTTAATAAAGTGAGATCAGTTTAAATAATTAATTTATTTAAAATGAGAGAAATGTTAGATTAGGTAATTAAATAATTAAACATAATTATTTAATTTAGAGGATATATTACGATAATTAAATAAATTAATAATCCATTAATTATAAAATTAGTAACATATTAAATAGATAAATAAATTCATTTATTTAATAATCAAAGAGGAACACAATGAATAAAAGGAAATTAAATAAATTAAAATTTATTTAATTGTAAGAAAGATAATAGACACGAGTTGGGGCCCTAGCTCGGTTGGCTAAATCTTTCTGTTGCAAAGTTGGTCACAAGTCTAGATCTCCCCACCACAGCAGTATCGGGAGGGCATGTCACGCGCCCGGCACCGCTAGTCACGTTAAAAAGTTTACCAAGCTGCTGCGATTTCGCAGAAGTGCGTGCTGCAATTCCTGTGATCTAAAAAAGAAAAGAAGATAATGAACCCTTAGTGACATATTGAATAGATAAATTAAATTTATTTATTTAATAATCATGAAGAATAAACAGACATGAATTAATTAAATAATTATGAATTATTTAATGAATATTCGAATGTGGACCAAGGACATAATTAAATATCATAATTATGCTAGAATGAAAGATGAAAAATTAAGTTTGTAGGCCTAGGTAACAAAAAAATTTGGAAAGTGTCTCGATTAGTCAATATAATGATTAGAAAGACAATGGCACAACTAGTTTTGAATTCTAGCGTGTTTAGAGTAGCCAAAAGAGTGGTCAAAGTTGGTCAAAAGGGCCTCCAATAATAAAAAAGTTGACAAATGTCATTTTGACTTTATAAATAGGTTGACAATGGGGTAAAAATCAATTCATTTTCACTATTTACTTTAGCAATTTTTAGAGCATCGAGCGAAGAGGACTGTAGCAGACATGGTGATTCCAGTGACCAAGATATTGGGTCGTCTTGAACCGCCTGGGTGACCGAGGCTCGAGCTAGCGATATTTACCCTTAACCCGGGCATAGAGCTAGCGATATGCAAGTGCTCAGGATTGATAGGGTAGGGCCATTTATTGTGTCGCATTCGCAAGAAATCGTGACACATTCACCAAAAGGAGTCACAATTGATAGGAAAACTGACGCATTCGCAATAGTGTGACACATTTGAGGTAAAAAATGATACATATGTTTCAAATGACACATATGCCAAAAGTCACGATGCAAATGCCCTGTTGCGATGCAATTGGTAGACAAAAAGATGCATTCGACATATCGTGAAACAATTGAAGTAACGATGCAAATGCTTCCTCGTGATGCATTTGAAGTCAACGAAATGCAATTGACTTTGACTTTGACCAAGGCTAATTTTGATGGGTTTCAAATTTTACTTGCTTTTTGAGTGACACAAATGATAATGATGATTGTATATAAGGTATTGACCCATTGTTTAATTATGTGCAGAGATAGCTAGTGCCCATCTATACTCGGGAGAGCAAGCCATCGACCTTCTGGTTCTGGGATCAGCTGAGTCCATGAGAGAGATGACAATTGATGTAGCTGGGTTTTTATTATGTTGTCTATATGCCCATTATTCAGGTGAATAGGGGACTATTGATGACGTTGTATGAGATATGGCACTCAGAGACATTTTCCTTCCATTTGCCGACATGAGAGGCTATCATGACTCTGGAGGATGTCTACCATATTTTACATCTACTGATCCAAGGAGAGTGGATCGTCTATGACCCTCAGCATGGCTATCAGACCTTTACAACCTATTATCACGATGAGGGTGCAGGACTTGGCATCGAGGGGCACAAGATCCACTAGGAGTTTATGGTAGAGCACTATGGCCAATTTGATGCACTACTTGCGACATTGATCGACGAGATATTGATTCCTGACCACTGCAGTCATAGGTTTCCCATTGGTTGGGGTGATGTTCTAGTGGGTATGAGACAAGACATGACTATTTATGCCTAGGGGCCCTACTTGTTAGGCATGCTCTACCATCAACTCCACAAGGTGCTCTATAGGAGGGCACAAAGCATTAGGTGTGGCATGACACTTTTGATGATATGGGCCTAGGAGCATGTGGCCATATGTTGACCTCCTATATAGAGACTGTAGCTAGCTGAGGGTATGCCATATGTGTATTACTATGCCAGTGCAATACAACAGATGAGGGTCAGAGAGACAGATTGGTGGCTCCATCGGATTGACACCATGGCTTCATTCATCTAGAGGCCCTATAGAGACTGTAAGCAGTGGGACGTCAAGGCTGACCATCTCATATTTTGTCGATAGTACCGATATTTGATTGAGAGGACAATGCAGAGTCAGCTCATCATAGAGATGTATCTACCATAGCATGTACTGAGACAGTTTGGAGAGCAACAGGGTGTACCGGTAGGCACAACCGAGTATGCCAAATCTTTGAGGGAGGGAGCCTGGGGTCCGCCTATTCCTATACTGTTAGTCATTAAATAGATTGATGGGCTAGTGGTGTAGTAGTGCGGATGGAGGGGTGGGATTGCAAATCCTGGGATGACCACCGACTATGACTTGTGGTGGTAGGCACATCGACTAGTGCCACTGATAGATCCAGATGGGCTAGCGTCGATTGATAGGAGACAGCTTGATTTGTAAGATTCAAAAAATTAAGAGGATAAAGACTACTTGATTTGTAATATTTGAAAAATCAAGAGGATAAAGGTTGAACTAAAAAAAATAGATTTGAAAAATCAATAATTTGCTCAATTACTTGATTTTTGGAAGAAGATTACCATTTTGAATTAAATTAATTCAAAATATGGATTTTGTGAACAATGATAATTGATTTTCAGATTATTTTGAAGTAACGGAACAATAAAAATTGAGATCATTTCATTATTTATTTATTTAAAATGAGAAAATATGGTGATATTAAATAATTAAACATCATTATTTAAATTTAGGATGTAATAGTTGTGTGATAAACAGTAGCGAGAATTAGTGACATATTAAATAAATAAATAAAATTCATTTTATTTAGTAATCTGAAGACATAATAAATAAAGGAAATTAAAATAAATTGAAATTTTGTAATTGCAAAGAGATAATAGACCCTAGTGACGTATTGAATAAATGATAACATAGTACATTTAATAATCATGAAGAATGCAAAGAGACATGAATTAATTAAATAATTATGAATTATTTAATGAATAATCAAATGTGGACCAAGGACATAATTAAATGTCATATAATTATTCTAGGATGGAAGATCCAAAAATTAAACATGGCCTAGATGTTTTATGTCTGCCTCATCTCTCTAACACATGAAAGATGCCATAACACAATAATCAACAAGGGCATAGAAGACAAACAGGAAGGATACTACATACTATCATACTTTTGTTTACTTATATCCCATACAATACTCTCAATAGACATCTAAATGACATATAATTATTGTAACCGACATTGATGATATTGTAAATTGAACCATTACTTGTACATACGACTAAAAAAATATAGATCATTGCAAGAAAAACCATTAACAAGTCAACAAAAGCCTTGTTGATTGCCTTGATTCAGCAAAAAATAGTAGTTAATCTGCCTACAAAAAAAACCTATGTACATAAAGAAACAAATTAAAACGTACACAAAAAAATACATAGAAACATACATAACATGAAAAGAAGGAAAAATAGGATGTCAGTGCCAAAAAGAGAATCAATTGGATGGAGAGTCCTATGTGAAAAGGTAGACAAATTTTGTAAACAACTTATTAAAAACAAAACATCTACATTCTCTAATCATAAAGACACTCTCAAAGCTGAGAACAGTATTTGGGTTGCAGGTTTCATAACACATACTATTTTCGAACATGCAAGTATATAGAGACAACATGATTCTAATGAAAACCTTAAAGTTTGTAGACAGTAAGAATGTACTAAAGTTAATTCACCTTCACAATTTATAGCAACTCTTACTTACATAAAAAAATTGAAATTCAATTTTTGCATATCATTTAAAAATAAATGCACAATATAATTTGCAAGTTGGAAAACACAATGTGGTTTACCATTTATTTCATTTTGTACATTCATAGTTACATGGTTGAGAGCATGGGAAGGGTTGTATTGAAAAGCTTTTGTTAATTAGGCAGTGGGAATGCAATGACAGGCAACATTTTACAAACACCCATTTTTTTCCAACAACCACTAAAACTTTGAATAATTGCAAGTTGGAAAAAACTGTGGGAGGTGAGTGCATGATTTATGAAACCTCCAACCCACACAATGTTGTAAAATCCTCTACGGACACAACTAATATCCTGGAAAAATGCACCTATGTACATACAAAAATGCATAAAAATAGACATAACATGAAGAGTAGACGTAGTGTGGGACTTGCCAAACAGGTGATAGAAGTGATAGAACCGGTACAGATAGAAGGAAATGTCACAACGAGGAAAGTGAGGAGGTGTCCCATCACATCGAATTACGTTGGATTTTTTTTCCTTGTGTAAGAAGCTATCAGTTCACTGCGGGAGGGAATGGTGTTGATGTGATTAAGACATGTGTTTTAGATTGTAATAAGTATTGTTCTTGGAAACACTCTGTGTTATGGGTTTTCTCATTTTGTATGTTGAAATTGAATCGTTTGAGAGCAAGGGGGTGTTGCAGGTGAGGGAGATGACCAAGCGAATTAAGGTGAGTGGTTTCTAACAAACTATATGTACATAGTTGCGTCAGCTCGATTTTCCTAGCTTACCAATTGGGTTGTTATGTCTAAAGGGTTTTACAACATTGTGTGGGTCGCAGATTTCTTAAAACTTAGTTTTTTCGAGTCCCATTACATTCTTACTATCTAATTCACAAAAGGTTCTGAAGGAAATCACAAAACATACCAAAATGAGGTGAGAAGTGAGTGACCAATTTGATTGTTACTTGTAAAGGGTTTTAAAACAGCATGTGGGTTCAGATTTTGAAAAACCAGTGTTTTGCAACCTGGAATTTTACAAAGCAGTATGAATGCAATTTAGAAAGTACAAACAATGTGAGTATGAGTTTTCATTTTTAGAGCTTTTTTTCTGGTGTGGGAATTTGAGGCATAATGATGTGTATGTTTTCAATTTGGAGAAAGGTGGAAAACACTCTACATTTCATATCTACACATTGGAAGCTAAAGGTTGGAGTGCACATGTAGGAGTTGTAGGAGAAAACCAATGTTTTAAAACCTGGAATTTAACAAAATGATATGAATTTAATTTAGACAGTACAAATGTAATGAAAGGCACCTTATAACAAGGCTTACATAAAGTAAAAATTGTGTTTCTATTTCTTAATATAATCCAAATATACATGCAGAGTATGATTGCAGGTTGGAAAACACAATGGGAGGTGAGGTGACAACATGATTTACAAAACCTCCAACACACAAAATATTGTAAAACCCTCTACACACTGAATCCAAATACCATACTGGTTGTTTAGAAAATGGTGCATATCACTACACTCCTACGTTTTGAATAACACAAAGATTTTCAATACATACATACTATTTTAGAAAATTCTAGGATGCAAAACACTGTGTTTTACAAAACCTACAACCCACCTAATGTTTCAAAACCATTTAGACACCTATATTTGAGGGACATTTAGGTGTTTTTTGTCAATTGCTTTATGTGACCACGTACAAATCCATTTTCGGGTATGTGCGGGATCATCTGGGAAAAAATTGGCCCTTAAGTGGTAAAAAATTAAGAAAAATTAGAGTTAGGCAACTTGACGTAATTTTTTTAATAAGTTATCTATATTATTTCAAAAATATGTAAGAATAGAATTTGTAGCAAATTGAATGTAGAACTTTTGAATCTATTTGGTGAAAATTTGAAATTTCAATGCAATAGTACTTAAATTTCAAGGAAAAAATAAATAGGTGTCTGTCTGACCAACCAAACCACAATAAAATGATAATATTTTTTATAATATTTTTGATATAAGTAGAGGACTCATGTCCCTATGTGATGCATATTTTTTTCCAAGTAAATATTAATTACTTTAATTTCTTATTACAACTTTTAAAAATATAAGTATGTCTAACCACCTTAACCTTGGTAAAACTTCCATGAAATTGATTTTCAATTTTTAATCTATAATTATCCCGAAACATAGGAATGTGATGCATATTTGATTCAAAAATTTAATCACAATTTAAACTACACAGATGCTTTCAATCGACCTATCAATGAAATTTAGTCATAATTCAAATAGAAAATGAATAACCAATTACTTATTAAATTCAAAGTAAAATAAAAAATTATATACGTGGAAAAGCGAAATCTCTATCTAAACCATTTCGTAATTTTGGGTAAAAAAATTAAGTATTACATACCCATCATGATCTCCGCACCCTTCCATTTTCTTTGGCCACACGTCCCTCCCCAGCTAGCAAGCTAAAAAATAAAAATGTGGAAAATGGTGATGCATTGTGGCGAGGAATGCATTTGAGGGGTTTGGCCTGCAACTCCATTTTCCTCCTACGCGTCCCCACCAACCAAACTTGAAAATACAAATGTGGAAAATGATGATGTTAGGTGTGTTTTGTCTAACTTTTTTACTTTCCCCCTAGTCACGCATCCTTTTCTGATGAGAGACACATGACAACACACAGCTAACCGTCCGTCAAGTCTTTTCGTTAGTGCATTTTGTCTTCCATGTGGGATGGGGAATGGGGGTTATGATATAATGTTATATGCATAGGTTTGTTTGTCTACACTTTAGCTTCTCCCTTAATATACTATATAGTATTAAGGTCAATTCATATAATATACACGATATTTGAGGAACAAGCGATAGGAGGCAGTGTGTTTTCCAACACTACAAATAATCTTGAGCATTTGTTTAAACACAACAGTACTAGTACACAAACAACAATATATGATAAATAAACGCTACTAAAGTGCATATAAATGACTAATTTTGGTCCAACGTGACCATTAATAGTTTATTCTTGGTCATTTATAACCACATGACAAATTTATGACTAAACTATTTTAGTCATATATTTAGTCATTGATCAATTTGGTAGTATATTTAGTGGTTAATTTAGTCATTGATCGTTGTTAGTTGGTCATTTATTTGGTCATGGTAGTCAAATGTTATTTAGTCATGGTAGTTGTTTATTTATTCATGGTAGTCATTTATTTAGTCATGGTAATCATTTTATTTAGTCATGGTAGTCATTTATTTAGTCATTGTAGTCATTTATTTAGTCATTGTTTAGTCATTTATTTAGTCAAGATAGTAATTTATTTAGTCATTTATAAACTGAAATCATAAAACTTCAACAAATCTGCTTAAAGGATTGAAAATAATTCACTGTATATTCAAATTATGTATAAAATATGTTACAAAGAACTCTATATATAGAGTTTTGAATCCTCAAAGGATTGAAAATAATTCACTTTATATTCAAACTGTATACAAAATATGTTACAAAAAACTCTATATATAGAGTTTTGAAGACAAAATCTTTCACAGTATGCAAACTGCTGATTTATTATGCTTTTAAAACTGAAAAAAAAAAAAAAAACTAGAACTAAAAATCCATTGGTGTGAATGCATGTCTTCAATGATGCCATTGTTGCATATGGGGTGGGTTGTAAATGAATCTAGAAGGCACTGGTTTTGCATTTTCTCCTTGCCCTATACCTGTCCACAATCAAAATGACTTAGAGATTTCAAATGTGGTTCAAAATGACTTATCCCTTTCAAAGTGAATAATTTCATAAGGATGATCTTTCTGAAGGACAAACTTAGCAAAAAGTTTAAGATGTTTTATTTAAAAAAATAAAAATTCTCCCTTTATAAACTAATAATACCTACAATAACATAAACTTAAAAACTAATAATAAACAACAAAATAATATATAAATATTTAACTTCAATTCAAAAGAAAAAATATAAATTAAAAAATAAAAATAAATTTTACCTCCTCAAGATTAAGTGCCTCCTTAAATAACTATTCCTTCTGAAACAAGATACCAAGGAAGACTGCAAATTGTTCAATCTAAAAATATTTTAAAATGACTTGCTAAACAATACTAGACACTTTCATGTTTACTCCCACAAACTATGGAATAATGCATTCAGTGAAAGGAGAAAAAAGGCATTTTCCCCAAATTTGGTCAATTTTTAATGGGTTTCCCTCAAAAATTGAGCATTTGCAAGAACAATGTCTCCAAGTTTAATGCTAATTATGTCAACAGAAAAAAGTATGTTTGCATCCTCTTCATGCCACTAAAATGAAAAACTCATATCCTACTCTAGTTCCAAAAACAAAGTTAGCAACTTGAATCCATTCACAAGCAACTTTAAAGACTAGCACTTGCACCAGAAGGGGTGCAAGGGTTACACTGATAGAAAAATATAAGAACACCATGTTTCCCTCTCCTTAGCCACCGCCATCTGGGACTCCCGATGATGAATCTTGACCTATAGGAGAGTAGAGAAGAAGACATTAGAAACAATATTCTAGCCATTCTGGCTTTAATAAAAAGAAAAGAATATATAATTAGGGAGAAAAAGGGTAAAAATACCTAGCACCTCCATATTACCGCTTTTGCCTGACAATGGTGTTATTTAGACTTCTCATACATTGAATCCTTATAGTTGGAAACCATAATTTTGCAGACCTTCCAATTTATCCAAGATCTCATATAGGTTTAGAAACAACAACATTAAACCTAGATATGGATTTCTTATAATATATATAATAACAAAGAAGCTATATGGGCTGCTTATAATTCGTATAATAAGAAACTAGTTAGGAATAAATGAACAAACATCAAACCATATGTAATACTAGAAAATAAAAATATAATTATTTCATCAGCCCAAATAAATTATGAACACTAATTTCATAGATTTAAAACCCACAAGGTCAAAAGTGAACTTTGACTATCTTGTTTTGCTATGTCTTTTGGCATAGGGTAATGGTTCTAAGATGATGAACAATTTCGAAGTGTCGCTCTTTATGCAAATAAAAATCTCTCAGTTTTTGAAGAGACATGAAATGAGATTAGGTTGTTCACACTGAAAATGTTTATGATTTATCTGACTGAATACTTAAACCATAGATGCAATTTTTACCCTTATTTTCCTCCCAAGACCAATTTTCTTTCCTGCCAATAAGATGGCACTACTCCTGACCCAACGCAAAATATTAGGTCTTAGACTTCCCAACCTTGTATTCCTAGTCCTTCAAAAAAGTTACCCACTTAGAAACATGGAAAATATCAAGGGAATATCTGTTCTAATCTTTGTAATTTAACCAGCTTAAAAATAGTGTACAACTCATCTTTCAACATTATTCTTTTGATCATAAATAAACTGATACTTCCCATGCTTCCTTTGGAGTTCTTGCACCTATGACTCACAATTTAATTCATGCCAATCAAATTTTACATTTTACTAATACTTATGTCATGCCAATATGACAACATTGCCTTATACATATTCTATAGATCATTGAGTGAAAACATGTTTTTCATCTAATTTTTCAATGCTATTTTGTGCCCACCATTTTAATATGGTATCAAATTAGTGAGAGCCAAGAGGGGAGACCCTATAAAGAAAAGTAAGAAGAGGAAGGAGAGAGTAGAGGTGAACACTATCAAAGAGAAAGGGTGTCATTTGTAAAGAACCGCAACCAATAGCAATAAGATAGACACAAAAATAAGAAAAGCATAGGGATGCTGGCAGAGAACTGAAACAAGTTCTTTGTCATATAGAGCCGCAACCAAATCCAGAAGGGAAGTGAACATAAATTCAATGCAGATGATACTTGTTATGGGCTTTGCTTCATGCAGATCTGAGTAGCAACTGAGAAGAATAACATGCAGGGCCATTCTATTTAGCAATGCACTCCATCTCATTAGACCTTGGTCCAAGTAGAGATGTCACACAATGATTTTTGTCAAGAGAGAATCATATGTGTTTAATGGAGCTGGTGGCTTCTAGTTCAAATAGCAGCACCGTCCAACAAGATCAAAGGATTTTTAGGGTTGTGATCAAGGTTTTTGTTAATGTTGGTTGTCAGAACGTTTATAAAAACTTAAGGATTAAATTATTATGTAGTTTAAACTTTAGGAAAAAGTTAAAACCTAAATATTTCTCCCTTGGGTTAATCTTTGATGAATCTCCCAAAAAAGTGCACTGGAAAGCAGTGAAATAGATTGTGGATTTGTAAAAATTTCAATTGCACTTTGGATTAGGGCTTTGACTATGTGAAGAATGAAAAATTACTTCTAGCCATATTTATAGATATTTCAAAGTTTCAATAGTTAACAAAAAATCAACTCCAAGATGTTGCTTTCATTTCACAAGTAGCTTCGTGTGTAAAAAATATTTTACAGGTGTACTTCTAATGCAGTTGTAGGGTAGCATACAAATCAATCTATTTGAGAAAGATTCTCAGAGCCAACACTATTTCACAATCATACATTAAGCCACAACGAAGTACATCAGCATTTCATTAGGCACCTTGTACAGAGCAAAGGAATTGAGCTTTGTCTGCCCAGCACAAGACCAAGTAACAAATATTTTCACCGAGCACCAAATAAAGGAAACTTCATAAATAAAATGGCCTTTGAGAGAGAAGGGGATAGGAAAAATATCCATATGTTTACGTTGAAAGTCATTTAGACCATCATTCAATAAAGTGAGTGATTATGTCCTCTTAAATTTATTACTGTTTACCTAAAGCGTAGATGGGTTAAACAAGTTTTATTGGTTATACATTATCTGTATTTGACACAACAGAAGCCATAGAACAAAAAGTTACTCATACAAGATTTATTACTATTTCTAGTCTTGAGTTATGAATATGAAATAAACAACACAAATATAAAAAAAAAATAGAATTGTTTAATCTGATGGTCCAAACTCATATTGTTGTATGTCAAGATGGCTTATTGAACAAGAATTGATGTAGACCTCAAGAATAAATCAATCTAGCTATGTCTTACAGATGAAGAAGCTAATTGTGATCTCAAAAATGCCTGCAAGATGTGGTGAGCCATTCTCCTAGCCAAGTCAAGCTCACTAAAAAGTACTTTTCCTTGATCCTTCAAAAAATTTCAGGGCATGAAGTGGTAAAATATTTCCTGCAAGCAATGAAAAATGAGTTAAACAAATGAGCTATTAACAATTAAGTCATTTTGTTGTCATTTTTACCACATGTTGAGATTTGATCCAAGTTTTTCCCAATAGAAGTTCAAAACTAATGAGTTAGAGGAAAACGTAAATCAATAATTGAGCAATCTAGCAGCCAGCACTAAATCATGAACATTATGAGATCACAAAATATATAATATAGATTGTGGCATTACAAAATTCACAACATTGAAACTGCAAACAAGGTGGTAATACAAAGTTTTGCATAATTACTAAAATGGTATGTGATCATGATGGGCCAAAAAGTGCTTAATATGGGTAATGTGGTTGGCGACTTTTTAACCAAAATTGATGAAACGAAAAGGTTTTTAAAGGATTCTCAACTTTCCACCAATATAAATAATGTTTTACTTATGAAATTTAATGTAATTATTATTCATTTTCTATTCAAATTACGACTAAAGTCCTGATTGATAGACTGATTGAAAAATATCTATAGCTTTCAAATGGTATCACATTTTTTGAATCCAACACATGTGTCACATTCTATGCTTCACATACTATAGGATTAAAAAAAGAAAAATTGAATTTCATGAAGTTTTGACCAAGTTAAGGTGGTAGACATAAAAAGCTTTTATATTTTTAAAAGTTGTAATAAAAAATAATAATTAATTATTTACTCAAAAAAATTACAAAAAATATGCATCCATCGAGACATGAGTCATCTACTTTATATCTAAAATATTATAAAAAAATATTTATCATTTTATTGTAGTTAGGGTGGTTAGACAAACACCTACTTCTTATTTTTTCTCTAAAATTTATGTGTACTACTACATTGAAATTTCAAATTTTCACCAAATAGATTTCTTTTTTTTAAACAAACCTAGTAGTTTAGAAACTACATTCAATTTTCAAGATTCTATTCACATATTTTTGAAATAATAGATAACTTATTCAAATTTTTAAGTCAAGTTTCCTAACTCTACGATTTTTCTAATTTTTTGCCAATTAAGGGCCTTTTTTTTCCATGATGATCCAACATACCCAAATTCAAGGAAACAACCACACAGTTCCATCCACATATTTAGACATAAAACTAAAAGACAGTGAAAAGAAAGCATAAGACAAAGACATGATATAATATTGAACATCAAAGCAATCTAGTTGTGAAGCAGATTGTGCATGCAAGATATTGTTCTTAGATAAAGTAGAGTGTGAATACAAGAAATTGCCATCAAGTAAAGTAGATTGTGCATGCAATAGATTGTCACTGATTTCACCTAAGTTCAATGGTGAATTTAGTCCAATATTCATAACATACAACTCAAGACTTAACTAATTAGACATTAGCTACATGACATCATTTCATTATGGGATAATTGAACCTGTAGCTAATCCTCTTTTGAAGGATGGATGGCATTTGGATGGAATTGTGCAGTGACTTAAGAATGACAGTATAACTTTATATAATTAAATTGAGTACCCCCGTTCTTTATTTCTTGATATACTCAAATGGAATTCTCCTAAAGGATCCAAAAAATATCCAATCGAATGCGTAGAAGGGAAAAATTCATACATAAATGATAGGATGTTGTTGTACTGTACCTGTTTCTTAATTAATGAAGTTTAAAATCAGTAAAGATCTCTGGAAAAGCTCAGTAATTTTCTTTCTGAGGTTTTATTTCCTCCTTTTTTGTGTGATGTTTTATGTTGAAGTACTTTCAACTTTTCTTCTGAATCAATTTGTGCCTATGATTTATTATCTTGGTTTCAAGTTCAGTATACTTAATATGATGCATATTGACTTCAATACTTATGGTTCTATAAGATAAATGGATTAGGTAAGAGGTGCATATTTTAATTTTTTACTAATAAAGATAGAAGTAATAATTAATAGAAAAGGAAAAAATAAAACCACTTGCATCATTGTTGCTCTATCCACTTCCTCTACTAAAGAAAATCCTAAATTTAGGACTTTTTGTTTATCTCTTTGTATTATTTCATTGGAAATGGTCACCACATTGAACTGGGGATTTTGGACCTTTTCCATTATAGCTAATCTTCTTGTCATAACTTTCACCGGTCACATGGCTTATACAAACAAGAATGATAACACAGTGCCCTTGCTACAGTCAGCAGGTGAAGGAAATTATGTAATAACTGTTGAGAATAGTAATCCATGCCTTGCTATTCATAATGGATGTACATACCCTATTCCAAAACTCTCATTTTATTGTAGGAAAAGAGGATGCTGGAAAAGTTTGTGGTATTTAGCTAAATCACTTCTCCAATTCGGTGAGCTACAACCTACAAATAAGGTTTCGATGAGGGTTTTAGAACATATTTATTAAAATGAAAATTATATCCAAGATCCTAATAATGAGCACATTTAGGTTTTAACATTTCGGCATCCTTCTCCCTATGTAGTTAACAGTATAGGGCTGGATGGCCATGAAAAGACTTGCAGAGTTAAAAAGAAAAACAAAAAAATCAATAAATGCTTCCCTTTGTCTAGCGCCATCCTCGAGTATTCTAACTACAAAATCTAAAAAAAATGAGTTGTAGACAACTCCCCCAGTCACACTTGCTTGCTAATAGTGACCTTTCACTTCTCCATTTGGTGAGCTGAGCTATAGCAGTTGCAGCCTGCAAAAAAAGGTTTCGACGAGGGTTTTAGAGTATGTTTATTAAAATGAAAATTTACCCTCCCCAATTCGCCTTCCCTTTTCACCCGCTAAAAAATATTTAAAAATGGAATTAAAAAGTAAACAAGAGCTATAGGGTAGTGAAGTTCTTACCAAAAAATGATAGAATAGTTATGTTTTAATATGTTGTGTTTGATAAGTTTTAGCAACAATGTTGATAGAACAAATAAATAATCAATTAATCAATGAAACTGCACCTGAAGGAGGTGATCAACAAATGCATGAAAAATTCCACACCTAAGGAGAGACCTGAACCCACAAACTAGAGAGCAAAAATCCCTAGAAGGAACCCAACAAAGTTGAAATTATACAAATTTCCATATTATCAACATGAGAAAAACAATCATTGCAACAGATAGGTGATGCCTTGATGCACAAGATTCGGTATTAAATTTTTTTAGATGATTTTAGACTACTCAGCGAAGAAGTCATAATAAACCCAACATTGGATATATATTGTTGAAAAACTAGCTGAAGGGATTGTGTTAGTTTGATATAATGGTCAATCCAACCATTTTATATTTATAGCTTAGAACTGAAGACACAATGTCTTCAGGTTTTCATTGTTAAAAAACTTGAGCCCTTGATACACATTTCTTCTAAATCATTTTTCTTTGGTTCACCACCCAAAGACTTAACTGCTTCCTTCTTTTCATCAAAGTGACTTGAATCAGCTTTCTTTAAATCATTTGAGTCAAAAAGATTATTACCATTTGCAGTAGGCACTGGCAACTGAACTTCTATAACCTTCAGATCAAAACTCTTGGACATAGTGCCATCTCTAGTCAGCTTCTGGGCTAAGGTACCAATACAAACAACGAGCTGCAAAAAAAGAAGAATGTGACATTTAAAGCTATTTAGAAAATAAAAGGTTAGAATCTAGATCAATCTCCATAGATTAATTATGAAACATCAGTTTTAAAATAGTCATACTGATTGTGGTTGAGCTTGTTGCTTCAATTTCTTTTCCTTCATTTCCTTTTGACGAGCTTCATAGTAAGTGAAATCATCAAGAATTGAAGTTTTTGATGAATAATTTTTTGAAGATCTTCATCATCTCAATGCCCTATGAGAACTTGATCTATGTATACAAACAATGGGAAAATGTTAGCTTTGAAAGAACATGCAATTAGCTCCACCATGAATGTACAAAATAAACTTCAAATAAACACAAATAATAATCAATAGTATAGACAGATACTTCAAATCAGTGGCAACTCAATGAAGGTGAAAGAATTATTATGCATTTTGTCAAATAAAATGAAGGCTATCATCATAGAACCCTTGTTCAAATCCCAAGGTGACATTAAATTCTTAAACATTCATATATTAAATGTTAAATTGGGTAAATTAACACATCAAATTATGGAAGTAGCATACTTCAACAAGTATAGGTGCAAGATCATGGGTGAATTTGATAGAAGAGATAACCCTCAATCATGGCATATAAGCCAAAGGACAACCAACAAAGGATTTACCAATCAAACAAAAATGATTTTAATCACAGAAAACAACAAAAAGGCTTCAATTGGAGCAAAGGGAACTAAAACACACAAACATTTAAATATGTAAGCCAAAGTGAGCTACCTCTTGTGTGTCTCTTCTATTGGTCACAGGCTTGTTCTCATTATTTTCTAGATTAATTTTTCAAAACTGAGAATTTGGAATATCTTTAATTATATACCACTTTACTGGAAAAAATCCTTTCCACTTATCTTGTTGCTAGAAGTCCATACTTTTGTTGAAGTCCACATTACCAGTCATCTCAGCCAAACCAAAAAATTGACCACTTGCATTACCCTGGGTCATAAAAGTAAAACAGTTGTTAATCTTGAATATGCAGAAAAGAAAAACATGTTTCTAAAGGAGATTTTTTAAAAGGTCCGTTATATAAATACTACTAAAGTAGCTTTAGAAACTAACGTGGCAATGTCACACTTATTGAGAAAAAAAGAAAAACTAGACAGCTCCCATAATTCTCATTAGATAAGCTCTGTGCCTCTTGGTATGCCCCATATAACCTTTTATTGCCATTAGGAATACTTTCCTAGACATTATACTTAATGCTCTAATGAAAATCATCCTCATTGTAGGACTTTATTACAAAAAAATTTGCTCCCTATTGGTTAAATTTGAATGTACCTCACCATTTCCCAGTGCTTCATTGCTATGACTATTTCTTGAAGCTTCTTATGGTATTTGAGGGCTCTTTTTTCTATACCACGGTTTTGTTCATTCAGAACATCAAAATTCCAATTTTCATTCGACTTGCCATAATACTTTCCCCTCCCTCATCCATTAGGTTTGAAAGCAATGTTATTATTGGGATATTGTATGATCAATTTCCCTTGATTAAAACTAGGAACTTATTTTTTGAATGGAAGTGAATCTTTCAGAGACACTGTACCTCTTACACCCAACCCTTGCTGTTGGTTCAGTTGGATCTGAAACCAAAAAAATATATTATAGATTGGAAACCAACTTACATAAACCTTTTCACTGATACTTTGATATGATATCATAATTTTATGATTATAAAATATTGCCTACTACAAACTAGTATTCTTCATGCAAATATATTTACCCTACAAGTAATAAGTATAGAAAAAATCCTAAATTTCCTTATACTAACCACATTTAAAAAACAAAAGCCAAAAATTCATCTACCATAGTTCTTGCACTCCAAAATAGGGAATACCTGACTCATGGCCCCGAATCCTTGAGATCGAACACCACCAGAGTGAGCAATTTTTTTCAAACCATCTTGCTCATTTTTTTATAGGCTGCATTACTTCCACCATTTCCATTGGCACTAGTTTGACCAGTAGCCAATGTTCCTGGATCTTGGGAACTCAGATGTTCTGAATGTGAGAAATAACTAGATGATCTTGTGTGTTGATAAGGAGGGCCATTATAATATGGTCGTTAGCCAATAAACTGGCCATTACCTCCCATCATAGCTCCAAGAATATAGGGGTTAGATGGATTGTATGTAGTTTGAGGAGGATAGCCATAGCCAGGTGTGTAGTATACAACAAATCCATTTTCAAAATGAACTCCCTACATGTACAAATGCAATATGAATAAGTGAATGTTCTCAGAAAGAAATAGGCATGCCCCTCCAACCCCATACACAGTAATTGCAATAGACTACAAAAAAAAAAAAAAAGATTTGACACCTAAATGAGAAATTGTAGAATACTACAAAATGTAAACAAAATCTAACACCTAAATCAGAAATTGTAACATGTTTGACAGATAAATAAGACTTTGAGGTAATTAAGCAAAATTGTAACATGATAAGATAGATAAACAATATTTTGAGACAATTAAGACCTCTAAAATCTTACAGGATATTGTGACTTCTAGACTGTCCATTCCTGGAAAACGTGACACTTCATCCCATTCTTTTCTAGTTGCTTCATTGCTTGATAAGAAGTGCCAAAACCATCAAGTGTGGGTAACATAAAGTACTAATCAAAAGCATACCAATGGAATTGAGACACAAATTTAAATTCCAGAGAGTGTAGCAAATAATACCGACAAGAAGTTACATTAAAACATAATCCCAAAAACTTAAGGGTAAACCATATAAATACAACATACCCATTAGGCCAAATTAAATCCCATTTAATAACAAACTTCTGAATTTCAGATCTATCTAGGGTGTAAGACTTACCTGGGTAGTAGTACCCATAATAGTTATTAGTGGGGTAGTAAGGCCCATGTTTTGGAGTATAACCTAATTGTTTGTTTTCTTTTGCTCCAATGGAGTCATTAGGAAGCACTCCACTAGATTTTACCTCATTTTTCTTCTCATCCTTTGCAGGGGCTTGATACAACAAAGAAAGATATATAGTTATGAGGACTGCAAGGAAAAATTGAGCAAAGTTAAAATTTAGGGCAATTATCTTGAGAAATAGAGATTAAAATATATTACTAACATCAGCCTAGGAAAATATTTGAAGTAAACAAGGATGAATAAAAACTAAGGACTTGTAATTAGCTTTCGCTGCTAGAACGTCTGCTTCAGAGACCCAAGAATATGACATTGATGCCTTTAGAACAGACAGAAGTTGACCTTATTAACAATTTTTTGCAATTAAAACCAGCTAGTATAGACCCTAAAGATAGTTATCGTGTCAATACACTGAACTTTGCAATTATACAAATACATATAAATGCACATTTAGTCACAGACGTGACAAACAACATGAAGCACAACACATGAAAGTATTTAGACATGTGCATGACCACCATAAAAAGCATAATCAAAACCAAAAGATGAGATGAAAGAGAAGATGAGACTAAAATTTGCTTCAAGAAGTGAAAAAATAAACCAATTCCAGGATAAAAATCTGCAAAATTATGTCAACTTTTATGATTACTTGGCAAGATTTATTTTTGTTCATACTCTCAATCATAGTTGAAAAAATTGGATTCGGCAATAACTTAGCTGACCCAAAAAATTTAGAAGCTCGACAATAACTTGGCACATTTCCTGAACATTACAAAATACATAAATTTGTACAAAGTCTTCAAAAACATGTATATAATTGAATTTACAGAATATTTAAATATTACTGATTTTATTCAAATATAAATAAAAAACCCAGAAACAAGTTCAATGTGTTGAATTGTGGAGGCCAATTCCTGTTTTGAGTTCATGATACAAATCATGAGCTAGAGGTCACAACTTGCAAAGAAAACAATAGCTAGGGCACATGAAAATCATGAGTTGCAAGGGTAGAGAGGAATCATAGGCATCTCAATAAGTCACAAGGAACCTAGCATAAGGAAAAGAATGGCTATGAATCCTTAATGAGGACTGCCTTTAAGTTACTGCAGATTAAGCAAAATAAGATTGCATGATT
>VDFB02184643.1:0-26618 GCA_007258455.2 Sequoia sempervirens | reverse complement strand
TGGCAACATCTGCTGAAGGTTGCAATTGGATTGGAAGCCAAACGTGGGACCCTTGGTTGAAGGCTTGAGCGCTACTTCTAGTCACCTCAACTGGGCCCTGTAAAGCTGCACGTGGGAGTCTGAGCCTGTATGAGGCTGTTGTGGGAGACGTATGGGTTTATTTAGCTGCACGGGATCACTCTACAGACCTTTCTTTGCATTTCAAGGTGTTGCTGTTTGTTCCAGGTCAAGGCGTGAGATTCCAGGTCTGGGATTTAATGCAATATAGCTGTTTATGTACAAAAACAGACCCGAGCATTGATAGAATATTATTCATACTCTGCTGTAGATTCATTGGTTGTCATTAATCTGAAAATCTGTTTGTACTATTGCTCAGTCTGAAAGAGTGTGACTGTAGCAATTTCTGGAAATTAGTTGCTTGCAATCTCTTCCTTATTGCTGGATGTTTCTGAGGTTGAATGCTTATTATCTGCCCAATATATTCACTCAGTCTGATTGAAGTTGCAGACCATTGCAATTGCTGTTGTAAATCTGGTTGTTGCTCAATGAAAGCTAACTCTGTTATTGGACAGTCCCAGGTGCCATTTCATATAATTGTGACTTGCTATTATCTTACCTGAGAAGCTTCAAGTCTGTAGTATTTATCAGCTTGTAGTATTGTATACCAGACTGTTATGAAAGGAATGATAGCACAAGAGTATAATTATTAAGTCTATGCAAGCATCTCATTTGAAATAAGATTTATTATTTGCACTAGTATGCAATATGTTTGACAAAATGTCTAATATGCCAAACTGAAAATTAATTTGAGCAAAATCGCAATGTAGATTGTTCCATTTGAGTTGGGATACTTCATAGCATGGCTTGCATAGTCGGTGAGTCTCTGAGTACTCGCCATTTTGTTTCTGCTCCGCAAGTTTTAGTGATGTTTACTCACCAAGCCTTTTTGCAGAGTTTTTTTGAAAAACTCATCAAGTTTCTGGTGAGTAGTTGCCAAAGCTTACCAAAAAATTGGCGATTTTTTCCATTTAATTCATGTCACCAACATGTCAAAATTTAGGAAAAAAACATGGGTTGGACACTACAAAAACTTTTTTTTTGGCTTTATAAGCATTGTTTTTGGGCTTTCTAAAAATTACGAAAATGGTGTGCACCATGAAGGTTTTTGTGCTTTTGAAAGTCTTCATTTGGGTTTGGTGGTCCCCTCGATGCTACCCCTTGACCCTGTCAGGGGTGCTACCTCAAGGGGATTGAGGGGTGCTCCCCCTTGACCCTGCTGGGGGAATTGCACTTAGACCCCCACCAAACTCATTTGACATATTTTATAGCTATAGTTTGCATAAAATTTATATTAAAAAAAAATTATGTTTTTTAAAAAACATCATGTGTTTTTTAACATACCATGTTTTTCTCGAGTACTCTCAGAGTCAATTTTTTTGGCTTGCCGAGTACTCTCCAAGTCCAAGTTTGTGAACTATGACTCATAGGATGACACACCATCCTTTAAAAATGCTTCTCTGCAACAAATGTCTGTTGTATTTGGGCATGTGATCCTCACAAATCATGCAACCTAAAAATTGCTACAGCCAAATGCTACTTGTTCCAATGACTACTTCTTGGGCTGATGGTGCAGCACCAAATGGCACTCTCAAGAATCTCGGCAGCTAACTTTAAATTCATTTTCTTTTATTTGGTGTAAATTTGCAATATTAGCTGAAATCGTTGACTGAGATTTTTAGGGGTCAAATGAATCTTTAGACAACAGAAAAGTCTCTTGATTTGGAAAATTCTGCCATGCAACTAAGATGTAGATGTTTTTTGGAAATTTTCCATTTTGGTCTTAGATTGACCAAAACAAGGTGTTGAAATCCATTCCTTGCACCAAAATATCTTCTAAAAAGTGCCTATCCTCTTTGAAGTGGATTTGTGTGGCTAGAAGTTCCAATTCACAGAATGGCCATCCTTAAGTATAATCAGTAGGGTGAAATTGTGCAACTTCAGCAACTGAGACTTGATCAGCAGCTACTCATGTGAATTGGGAAGTACTTCGTATGAAATATACCAAGCCAAATTTTTTCGATTTTCACAGTTGCAAGTTACAATGACAAGCACCCGTTAAGGTTAGCTCATAAACCAAAACGATGCTGAAAGCAACTCTAACCAGAATGTACACCAGGATCCCGATGTGGGCAAGGTGTGAGCATTGGTCAGAGGATCTTAAAGGAAATGCTGAAACAAGAACTCTAACCAAGAATGCGTCGGCGAACGACGGGCATATGGTCAGAGGATCCCTATCTATTGCAATACTGGAAATTAACTCAACACCAAGTATGTGCTACTCAATCCATGATGGATAAGAGGCGACCATATGGCGGAGACTTATGAAATTACAATACAAGCAAGTAAATAGGCGGCAAGCCAGCCTCTTCCACTTATTCAGTGGGCTGTTACAAACATAAGATGAACAGAAATAAGAAATATGCTGACAGTACTACTGTTCAGCTTACAATAATAGAGTTTCAGCAGTTAAGCACAAGATAAGAGTCTTCTCACAGCTGCAACAATGTATAAAGTTATCCTTAATGCTCTCAATGCCTTTCCTCTCAAAACCTAGCTCAAATGAAGGGCTTCAATACAAGCTGTTATGACAGAACCAAGACTGAAAACTGTTATCAGCAATGCAGTAGTTCAATGAAATGCTCACAAAACACTCACCACTCACCCAATATGCATGAAAACTAATGCAAATAACTCCTATGATGAAGGCGCCTAAGCTGAAGACACAAAACAGACCCTAGATACTGTTATTTATTTTTGGCACAAATCCCAAGGCATCCAAAAAGGTACGGCTTTATGAGGGGCAATTTCCTTCTTAAAATTCAAGTTCTTCAAAATAAAATCTGTAATTTGGAGCAAAGGGGCGCCCACCCTAGACAAGAAGAAATATGAAATACCCAAAATGAAATCTTTTTGTATTTTTGAAATATGAGTGAAAACTACAATCAGCAATATTCTCAACAACTCCAGAAAATAACATGAAAATGCAACTAACTGAATTACAAATGCATTAACTCACAACACAGCTATCCTCACTACAAAATTCACTCAAAACACAAGCAAACCTCTCCACTAGGTGTTGTCTCACAAGCACGAAGTTGAGCCAAGCTAGGAGGCATTCATTCCTCGAAGCAATCCTCTCACCATTTCGGCAGCATAACTTTACTCAAGATGTTGGATGATCAAAATGAAGACCAAGACCTCCTTTTATAAACTTGTGATGACTTTCCAGAAGCTTCTAAAAACCCTGCTTTTTTCAAATTTTGAAGTAACTCCCTTTCCCTCCAAAGATGGCGTCCCTTTTGTCTTAGAGCAATTTTGACTTTTAATTTAAAATAATCTCCTCAAGATGGGCGTCCTTTTTCAAACATTGATTTTTGAGCTTTAGAAAAATATAAAATATCCTCATGAGGCGCCACCCCTCAAAGACCACTTTTAAAAAACAACTTAAGTTCAATCACTAGGCTAAGGGGGGGTCAACAGCAAAATATAACATTAAAACATGACTTTATTAAAAATAATTCAACTTATCTCTCCAAACGTGCCCCAAAGCCAAAGTTGAGCAATCCAACTGAACATACTGAAGTAGAAGGTCAATCGAGCCGAAACCAACAGGACCACTGCCAGAAATAGAATTTACTAAAAATAGTAAATTCGTGAAAGTGCTCAGAATGCCAAGAAGAACACATCACCGAAAAGCTCACGAAAAACCCAGAAGGAATCCGCAGTTCAATCACCAATCCGTGAGCACAAGGAACCACCAACCAAGAAACCCTAATTTCATCGCCGAGAAGCCTACGGGTCTCCAGAATAGGCCAACGGTCAATCAGAAGAAGTCATGTTCGAGAAGGGGACATCACAAGCAGCCACTCCCTGTTTTTGATAAGTCATATTTGTTATTATTTTTCTTTGCAATTTGATCTTGATATATATTTCCTAATCAATATTAGATAAAAATATTTATCATTTTTGAAGTACCATTAGATTTATTTTAAGAAATTGTATTCCGGTTTTAGCTTTGTTCAAGGCTTGGCAATGGTCACTTACCTTCCCTTTCAAAATATCTCGGTACAGCATTAATTGAATGGCACTAGCCCCTTCCTATAGTTTAATCTTATCATGTGACAAACTAGTTAAATCATCTAGAAACACTAGATGATATCCCTAAATTATGGATATTTTGACTTCTTCCTGCTGTATTCCTACTTCATTCCCTCTTAATAAAAATATTGATGCTTTCATTTCCTTTCTTGCCCAATTTAAAGGTAATATTAAAGCAGTTTCCATCATTCTCTTTCTTTATCTGGAAAATAACCTTTTTCAAAAGTTGAAATTATTCTTTTCAACATTGTTGTTCTTCAAAAGCTCTTTCGTATTGTGTGCAGAATATCCTTCATGTGCAGTTCCATGATTACTTTATATTTTGTGTGGATTATGTTCCATCAATAATTGGGGAGTGGTGATTGGCGCAAGGGGGAAGATTGTTTAAAACTTAGCTTTAATACCACTTTCACAAGATCCTTGTTCCTGACTTGAAAGAGATGCATAATTAGTTTATAGATAAGTCTTCAGTAGGCATGTCATTGTACACATCCATTAAGGGAATGCAATAAGCATGCTTATGTTTTATATTAGTCCTTAAAACTGCATCATTTGGGAAGATGTTATGATCATTATGAGAACACTAATCAAGCACTATAATCAACATTATTTGAGGATGGTTGGTATCTCTTTTCTGGAAATATCATGATGAGCATCCTTAGTCTCTCGGAGAGATCCTCACCAAAGGTGACCTTAGTTATCCAAACTCAAAGTAATGGTTTCCTCCTTTCTTAACACAAATTTTACCGGGTACCCCAGCAGTAGTGTAGCCTGTTGCATCTTAATATCTCCCAGTTACATAGATACATACATGCAAAAGAATCAGTCAGTAACCTTCACTGTTTTTGAGAGAACACAAGAATTTACTTTTTCTTTTCCCTCTATTCCTTATACTGATCTTTTTCTGCCTCTTTTCTCAATTTTACCAATTCTTGAAATGGTTCTGCAGCCTTGGATTCCTTTGGAGGCACATGGTATTGATAGTCATGTAACAGATGGAATTCGACAGAAAATGGTTGCTGTTGAAAAGTTCCAAATACCATTTAGCATGAACCAGTATGTATATATCTTGATTAAAAAGATAATTCAATATGCTTTTTATTTTATTTTAATGTGCTTAGTATGAGTATATAGTATATACATCAGTAATATATTTGTGTTGTAATGAAGGTATGATTATGTCAATACACTGGTCTCGGGGAGGATGAGTGCCATAGTAAATAAAGAAAAATTTAAAGAATACAATAGAAATGAAGGATCCTCAAGAAGGCAAGATGTTCTATCACTGGATTTGGCTTGCTTACAGTTAATTTTTAGCTTTATTATATTTTGTTCTTAATTCTTTAAATATGCTGCTTCATTGTCTGTTTGGTGAAGCAAAGGATTCTAGCATCTGAGGTTTTGGTTGTGTCAAGTTTGAAGGGACTTATATGACTTCTTTGGGAAGAATACACAAATTTGTAATCATAAAGGAATCTTCTTAAATATGGTTTCTACGAATTGGGATCTCAAGCAAATCTAAGTCCATATTTTAAAGAGTGTACAATTCAATTTTAATGGCCAAAAAGGTTTTTGTACTTAACATAATTAGTTCATTTAAACTTTAAAGTTATATCTCCCTTGTCTTGAAACATAGCCTACTTTACTATGCTTGTTTAAATTTCAGCTGTAGCTAGATTAAACATGCATAATTAATCTTCCTTCTATAGGGTCTCTAATAATACAAATTTGTTAGTATGGGCTATATTCGAGTGAATGTATCCCTATACCCACATCTCCTCCCTTGTGTATATATACTCGTTCTTTTCATCTCATTTACTATATTTATGTTAATCTATATAGTGTATATATTCCATTTGTCTACCCTCTTTATTTCATTACAAGTGGTTCAGAGCACAGTTTGAACCTAGGAGAAATTTCTGCTACAAATTGATCAGTTATATCATAAATTGCAGACCAGATTCTTGCATAATTGCTTTTCTCAATTCAGCATAAATTGATTGCTGTTGTGTATTGTAAATCCAGTCATAAACTAGTAGCCAAAGTTAGTAGTTATTGTGGTGGCAAAGTAAGGGGTGTAACCTCCTATAAGCTTATGACCCTTAGACTTAACAAGTTTGATTAGTTTAAAAAAATAACCAAAGATAAATACTTAATATGAAAACAAGCAAAGATACCAAGAATGAATAACACTTGACTTTGAAGCATAGTTGAATAGGTGCAAAAGAACATTCTCACATATTGTAAGTGCTATACATCAAGACAAGTATACTTTTTCCCATCGATGAAAAACTTGGCTATTTACTTCCCAACTTCTTGTTACCCCTACAAAACTCTGTTTCAGGCCTCCTCTTGCGAGATAATTGTCAGTAAATCCTTGGTATCACATCAAGTAAAAGTTAGCTATTGTTCATCAAGTCAAAATTGTCAAAGATGTCTTGTTTGTGGCCTTTTCAAACTAACAACGTTGCGGGGAAAAAATGATTTCAATGAAGCTCTAAACTATGAAGACAATGGAGAATACAGAGATAAAGCTAGGATGGATGTAGCAGCCAAGGAAAAAGTATCAGTTGACAAAGCATGAAGGAATTGTTTTGAGTTTTTTTTTATGAGCAGTGGAAGGTAAGGTGAAGACTGAGGCATACTTTTCCAGTGGCTAAGCCACCTCAAAGTTCCACTTGGTATGAGGGAAAAATAGCAAAATCATGAAGAATGTGTGCCAAAGATTTAAGATGCACAAATTGTCAAGATTTTTTCCTTTTCATGGTGGCCTTGCCAATTCAAAAAAGCACCAATGGTGAAAAAACTGGCTAGGGCAAGGGGAAATTCTGCCAAGCAGAAGACAGATCAGTGAAATGACAATCAGTGCGAAACTTCCAACTGGCTGGGCCAATAAAATATGGTGCTAATGGTGACAAGATGGATAATGATCCATGCCCTATTGAAAAGACATGAAAACATTCAAATTTGATGATAGATCAATCATTAAAGCATACCAAAGATAGCAAGGAATAACTTAAGTTATTTGAGCACCATTTTTGGTTGGCACGGCTAGCACAAAACTCCACCCAGCTATTGACGAAGGGGCAAAGACACTCACAATCTGTGCCAATTTGTTAAGGATAAGTTATAAAGTTTCCATTCTTGGGTGGTGAAGGCACATGAAAGTTCTGATGAGAACGTGGCAATTGGCTTAGTGAATCACACCTAGAAAACAAGGTGAAAAGAGATGAAAATGGTGCACTTTTTTAGCGGCTCAGCCAATAGGAAAGCATGACACAATGTAGCAAGACTTTAAGTGAAAAACACCTCTACGAAAAGGGAGTTTAAAACATGTCAAATGGAACACCACCTTAAAAATTCACTCTTTTCTTGGTCAATATTGCATATAATTACGAACATCCAAGTTAGTTTTTGTAATGTCCCTGGCTGAATATGGCTTAATTTTTCAGTTTTCTTGCCTTGGACATTTCGTTGAACAGTTAGCTTGTGAACTTCTTCCAGCTGGTTAATGTTTTCTGACTTTGTTTTCACTTTCAATGCTTAAAGGAAACTCTATCAAAGCATGCCAATGATTGAACTGAAGTTGAAATGCAATAAATGTTTCTCTATTGACTTAACAAGACTGGAGGATAACTTGAAATGATATGCAATTATACTAAATGATCAGTTACAGCAACTTATCATTTTGTCAAACACTTTCAATGCAAGCCTCCAAACTCTTCAATTAATGATGATAATGAACTGCAATTGTATCGGTATAGCAAAAAGAATTAAAACAAATAATTGTCAACCATTTCCCAAACTCCTATATTGCCGTTACAGACTTGATTACAAAACTTCACACCAATTCATTCAACCACTACTGATGACAGATGGACCTAATGTGCAGAGATTTAATGACTTATATTTGCAGACTCTGTCTGAATGACAGCAATAATTCGTCCTGAAGCCACGATTTGTCCTCTACAGAATTTCTCCAAGCTGTCGAGTGTATGGAAGCACCTGTAATAATGTGAAGACTTTATTCGTTGCATGCCAAGGATATATGCCACAAACCTCCAATTGTTCATCCCAATAGATGCGTAGCTGATACAGCCATGAGTTTGTTTTCCGCGAAGGAGTTAAGAACTTATAATTGCGTCCTTTTAAAGAATCGATGGCAATGATATTAACAACTCCTCAATGCTACCATGCCACGTCTTCTTTTGTTCGATCTGTTTCCTCTGTACGCACTCTTCTGTTGGTGATGTCTTCTTCTTGAAACTAGATTCCAACAAGTGAAACCTTTGGTCTGATTATAGACGATTTCTGAATGTAGCACTGTCGAATCTCCTGAAGTTTCTTCTTTTTATAATCCTATTGGTCCTATCTTCTATGCGCTATCTGCTCCTTTGGTTCGTGATCTCCTTAGATTCTTGCGTGGTGTGTTCTTGACTGCCTCTGACTTTTCATTCCTCGTTGATGATGCTCCCTCTCTCCTGCGTTTGAATTTGATATAGCTTTGGCATGAAAGAGACGCGTCTCCTCCCTTGGTCTTCATATGTCCCTCCATTCTAATCGCTGCGACTTTTAGTTTGCATTTGTCTTCTTCCTCTGATTCGTCCTATTACATTGCTGCGTTAATCATTTGATTAGTAAATAATAGATAATATATTTTATTTGTTTGTAGCTAACTATGTGTGTGTGTGTGTATATATATATATATACATATTTGTATATATATATAAATAGATATATATATTTATCTATTCAGAAATGTAAATGTATTAATTTAATTCTCTAAATACTTCCCTTATGTTGGGGACATCACAGTTTTAGATTATAAAACATGTTTAAAAAGAATGCAAGTGCTTGTATATAGGCAATTCTCCTTGCAAGCTTTGCAGACAAGGAGAAACAGGGCAAATCCTTCTGATTTTCACAATCTTCAGTACCATTTGTGGAGGCTTTTGGAGAATTTGTAGTGTTTACAAAGAGATCAGCTAAGTTGACCTAGATTTATACTCTAAAAACCATAGGACAAGCATTGAGACCAGTGAAGAAGAGGTTATCTTTCAGGCATCTAGTCATCATCATGGAAGAAGTAATCAAGTAGTGGTTGATAAGGGATTTTCATTATAGAAAGGAATCATCATATTTAGCATATATTTGGGTTGGAAAATTCACAATGATTAGGGATGTTAAAACTGCATATTTCATTCAAACCCTAAGGCATGATAATGTGATGGTGCTTTTCCAATCACCAAGAATCTAAGTTACCGGTTTGGGTTCGGTTTAGGACGGGTAGGAGAACCCGGGCTGTGGGTGTAATGTCCCCAATTTAGCCCTACACTCTTCATTTGGGTTTAGCCTATTTCTGGAAGCTCGTAGGCTAAGCAGAAGCTCGAAATTAGGGTTTCCAAACTTCTTGGAGGACGTTTTCGTCTTTTTGCGGAGCTTGCACTTGGAAATGTTGAACTTGGATTGCAGATTCCTTCTGGGTTTTCTGAGAGCTTCGCGTTGGTGGTTTCGGTTCGGCATTCTGAGCACTTTCGAGAATTTACTATTTTTAGTAAATTCTATTTCTGGCAGTGGTCCTGTTGACTTCGGCTTGGTTGGCTCTCATCTTCAGTATGTTCAATTGGTTTGATCAATCTTGACCTTGGGAAGCATTTTTGGTGAGATATCCAGTTGATTTTAAAATGTTATACTTTAATGTTATATTTTATTATTGAGACCCCTTGGCCTAGTGAAGCAACTTTAAGTTGTTCATAAAAGGGGGATTTTGAGGGGTGGCGCCTCATGGAGTTATTTTATTATATTCTAAGGTCCAAAAATCAATGTTTGAAAAGGGACGCCCATCTTGAGGAGAAGATTAATTCAAATTAAAAGTTAATTTGCCTTGAGAAAAGAGACGCCATCTTTGGAGGGAAAAGGAGTTACTTCAAATTTGAAAATTAGGGTTTCTAGAAGCTTCTGGAGAGTTTTCACAAAGTTATAAAAGGAGAGCTTGGGTCTTCATTTGGGCATCTGATATCTTGAGTATTGTTATGCTGCCGAAATGGTTGCTGGATTGCTTCGAGGAATGAATGCCTCCTAGCCTTGGCTCGACTTCGTGCTTGAGAGATAGCACCTAGTGGAGAGGTTTGCTTGTTTGAGTGACATTTTGTAGTGAGGTTTGCATTTGTAGTTTGGGTTTACTTATGTAGTTCAGTTTATTGCATTTTATGTCATTTTCTGGAGTTGCTGATAACAGGGCTGAATCTATAGTTTCACTCATAAATCAAAAAATACAAAAAGAGTTGTTCTGGGTATTGTCTCATTGGTTTTCTCTGTTGGAAGAGACCCTTCATGAATATTTGCAGATTTTAATACGAAGTTTATGATTTTATAAAGCAAATTCGTCATTCCTTGTAGGGCGCCCTTTTCTGGAGTGCTTTGGGATCCGTGCCATTAATTAATAGCCACTTTTAGCTGTCCTTTCTCATAACTAAACTAGGCGCCATCATTTTAAGAGTATTTTGCATCAGTTTTCATGTAATTTGAGTGAGAAATGAGTGAGTTGTGAGCTTTTCATTGAGTTTATGTATTGCTGGTTCTGTAATTCATGTTGCTGGTCTGTCAGATCAGACTTGAGAAAATTGCATATTAGCGAAGGACGGGTGTTAGGAATTCATTATTGACCTAGTGGATGACATCTTTACTATTGCAGCAACTTGTAGAGCTTAAATCCTTGATCTTGCAGGCATTCTACTTCTCATTGTAAGCTGAACAGTAGTACTGTCAACATTTCTCTCAGTTTTGCTTATCATGTTTGTAATTGCCCACTGAATAAGTGGAAGAGGCTGGCTTGCCGCCTATTTACTTTGATTTGCATTGTAATATCGTACATCTCCGCCCTATGGTAGCTCCATTCCCACTCCGGGTTTGAAAGCACATTCTGGGTGTTGAGTTTATTTCGAAGTTGCATTTGTATTTCTTTAAATCTCCACCATATGGTCGCCTCATTCCATTCTGGTTTGGGTAGCACATACTTGGTGTTGAGTTACTTTCAGTTGCAGTTCTGATTTATTGTACTGACGATCCTCTTGCCATATGACAGCCTCTCTCTTGTTGAGATTGAGTGCGCATTCTTGGCAAAGAGTTATATTGTAACTGCTGGTTTGATTTATCTAACCCTAACGGGTGCCTTCTGCATTGTTGTGTAATTTGGCAAAAATCGGAAAAATTGGTTCCGGTTTCATTACAATGTATATATATATATATGTATGTATGTATGTATGTATGTATTATATATACAAAAAAATAAGAGAAATATACAGAACTATAAAACTAAATCATTTCATAGTATGATACTTGATCATTGATCAATGCCAAATGCCAAAGATAAATATTAAATGCCAATTGATAGTTGAAAAATATTCAAATAAGCCATATCAATGATATCATATATGTCTATGTTCACGATTCCAATGGAAATCATCACAATTACTGAATTACAAAATGTAGTTCATGAAACATAATTCAATATTCATTGTTCATCAATCGTCAAAAGGATTATCAAAAAAATCATTGTGACTTGGATTTTCAGCGGCTTCAACTTCAAGATCATCATCATATGAACCCAAAGTAGTTCCAACACCATGTAGTATGTCATCATTATCATCCACATCATCCATAGTGGCTCTAGCAAGATCCTGAATGGTTGCATCCCAGTCAGCAGACTCGGGTGCTACATCCCAAAACTTCGCTGCCCCTGCTTGTATTGAGGATCCTTACGTGATAGAAGACGCAAATTGGAATGAATATGCACCAAGTCTTCAACTCTTTTTGCAGCCAACTAGTTACGCTTCACTAGGAGTATGTACTCCAATTCCGTTCAGCGGTAAAAGAGCTTGCAACTTGGAGAGAAAACCAACAAAATAAAAAATAAAAAATGCAAGATAAATCCAAGAATGTTAAGTGTTAAATTCTACAATACAAGTGGCAAAAAAAAAAAACTTGTGAGAGGATCTTGATTACAAGAGGTTGGAGGTACATATAATCTTGACCATGGAGGTATGATCATGTAATAGCATCCATTTTGTATTGGTCTTTGACAATAGAAGGGGTATGATTTTTTCTTGAGATAAACTATCCAAATTCTTTCATAACACTTGTCTGCACTTCTGAATCAGTGAAGAGTCTACTAAATGCCCTCTTATACCCATTAGCAACTTCAGAATCTCTATATGGCAGTATTCTCCCTAGGATAGAAAGTACTTTTGTGGTATAGTACCTCAGAGATAGGGCATATGCAAGGAGGTGCAATGGTGTTATCATCTTGTTCCAATGGTGAAGAACGATTGCTTCCACCCTTTTGTAAAAGGTGTCTTCAGGATCATTCTCTCTCTTTTGTATTTCCATTTTTATTTTCTCCAACATCGTGTCCATGCTATCATAGACATCCCCCAAGCATGGTTCATCTGTATCAGCAAATTGAAACATAGACATGATAGGTTCGGTGAACTCCAATACATAATTCACACGATCCCACCAATCGTCATCCAAGATCAATGCCTTGACCTTTTGGGCCCTCTTTGAATTTGATTGCTTCCATATACCCCATTGGTTGCTAATAACCATTTGACTCAATTCACAAGTCGTCTCAAAACAATTGTGTGAGATGCAAATCGGGTCTCAACAACCTAAGAACATGTTAATAGTAAGTTAATAACACATTTAAAATATGTAAATAACGCAAAAAAATAAATTATTCAATTATGTAAAACATGACATAAATGAAACTAAATAAATTAAATTTACCTTCAACAATTCCAATCTTGAAAAATTTCTAAAAATTGCTTGTGACATATGGTGGTTTGTCACAAACATCTGGATCTCTTCAACCTCCTGGTATATTTCTTTCACCCACTCTATTTGGTTGCCAATTGCTTGCATCACCAAATTGAGGGAGTGTACGGTGCATGGTGTCCAAAAGATGTGCTCATATCTAGCCTCTACCAAAGCACTTGTAGCCCTACAAACTTTTGCATTGTCCATAATTACGTGGAAAACATTTTCATTACCCACCATCTCTATGGAGTCATTGAGAATCTTGGAAATGAACTCCGCATCTTTCACTTCCCCTTCACAGTCAACCACCCTCAAAAACATTGCCCCCTTGGGGGACATTGCAATAACATTGATCAATGGACGGTTTTTGCAATCTTTCCATCTATCGGAAACAATAGATACACCTGTTTCAATCCAAGAATCTCTAATTGGTTTCATTTGGGCCTCTATAGATTTCTTCTCTTTTTGCAATAAGGTGGTACATACCTTTTCATACCCAGGACTTGTGAAACTAGGAGGTGCACTATTTATTCTTGACACCATGTCCCGCCAATATGGTGATCTCACCAAGTTGAATGGAAGACCATTGGCATAGAGGCAACGTGCAATTTTTTCTTCAACAATATCTCTTGCCTCCATTTTAAATGCCCTTTCCAATGGACCTCTCTTGCGGGTGGTGATTTGTGGTTCTTCATCTTCATCTTCCGTAGAGGGCATAGGCAAGAAGGGATGTTTGGAGGCCGTAACTATCTAAGAGGGTAATGTCATTGTTTTTTTCTTTTCGGAACTATAACCACTTTGTTTTCCTTTTGCAATCAATTTGTCAGCATCTTCTTGTTCTTTTATAAATCCTACCATTTGTACAATAGGCAACACCTTCTTATTTGGGCCTTCACACATATTAATTCCTTTACCACCAGGGCCCATAAAATGAAGTTTCACTCTGTAATAGGAGCTATTATATTGTGCATTGCAAAAATTACACTTCCAAACAAACCCCCCACCTCCAAGAAGTTATGAAATTCTTGTGGTATGTCTCCATAAAGGAGATCCTTTATCAATTTTGAATTTTTGACTTCCCTCCCCACCCACTGAACTTTGACTACTAGCCATTGTTGCAATCTATGAAAAAAAATGAAAAACAAAAATACTTGAAAAACCTTCACAAACTTTAAAAAATCATCAAAAACTTGAGAAAATTCATCAAAAGACTAAAAAATAGGGTTTAAATGCATACTTTAAACACTTAAATCTCCTTTGTGGAAGCTATTTGGCATTCCACAATCGATCTCCTTCGAATACAATCACCTCTCTTCAAAATGCCAAGATGGAGAGAAAATATGGTGAGAGCAAAATGAGAGGTAAAAATGAAATGTATTTGTTTGAAGGCCGCATATTGGGCTGTTTTAGGGTTAGGAGGAAAAAAAATTAAAAAATAAAATGTTTTCTAATCAAGTTTGCGCCCACTTTTTTTGACTTGGCCCATGGGTTCGCCCGAGTTTGTGCTGGGTGTGCATAAGGTGCGTGCCCAACACTGTGGGTTTGCATGGGTGCGAGGGTGTGCGCAGCCTGGCGAACCCACAGTGTTGGGCGCGCACCTTGTACGCACCTAGCACGTACCCGCAGACGAACCCCAACCGGGTGCGTACCTGAACCGGGTTTGGAGCCTACGGGTACAAACCCTGCATCTTAGCCAAGAATTCATCATGGAGGAATTCTTGATATAGAATGTTTCAGTTTTGGAATGTCAAAATTGGCAAGGAGTGTTCATCAAACCAAGGCATGGATTTTCAATAACTTTCATAGGCTTCAAAACAGGTTTGTCATATTTTAGAGTGTAATAACCCAACCGGATTTCTGTACCAAAATATTGCAATTTTTACAATTTATATAGCACAGGCATTTCGTCAAACAGTTATATGTTGCTGGTCTGGTCGAGATTTTTGCAAATTATTTGGTAGGTTATGTTATATAATCAGCACAACAATACTCCACAAAGCTTGAACTGTTTAATGACTTATTCACACACAATATCATGCCAAATTTAAATAGCAGATAATTTTTTTGTGATTACAAATAGAGCTGATACTAAAATGTCCAACTCAGAAATTGTATCTTAGATTGTGGTCAATAAAATTTACATGTTTTTATTTAAATGTCATTGCTGACCTGATATGAGCAGAAAATCCTGATAAACATTTACTCTGTATAACCTTTGGCCATTTTTCCCATGGTACGGCAGCTGCTAGGAAGGTATTGACCATTTTGTGGATGCTAGTGGCTGGTTTATTGGCGCCTATAACAGTGATTCTCCTTTACTTCAGCGCTGGCCAGGTTTGACTGAGATGAATTGAATCTATGATGCCATGTCACCTTATAATGTTCGCTTGTGTGGCACAGTAATCTCCAAAGGAGCTGCAATGAGTTTGGTAATAGTACGGCTCCCCAAAAAGCTTCAACCTTTTTTATTTTGTCCAAAACAGCAGCACTAGAATTGGTCTTAAATCCTTGCATTCAAACATCCATTTCATCCCTCAATAATGGTATGGCCTTAGCTGGTACAGCAGAAATATAGAACAAATGGTAAATTAGGGTTTCCTATTTTATAAGAGGTTTCTGAAGCATTTTTGAGGGTTTGCATATAAGAGTTTTTGATGCATGTGTGGTGGAGTTTTCTGGGTTTTGGAGAGCTTCAGAATGGTATAACATGCATCTCCATCTGACAACCTTTCCCAGAACTTACTATTTTTAGCTTGCACGTTGGAGTTTAAAGTTTTGGTCTGTGGATTCTTTCTGGGTTTTCAGAAAGCTATGCAATGATATAATATCTAAGAGAATTGGGCAACTTTTCAGAATTTACTATTTTTAGTAAGTTCTATTCTTAGCAATGTTCCGGTTGGCAGCAGCATAGTGAGCTTTCTTCTTCAGGCAATGCAGTTGAGTATTTTCTGGATTTGGCTTTTTGAGGTGCATTTTAAAAAAAATGATTTATTTAAATGATTTAATTATTATAATGTGTTTTGACCCCTTGGCCTAGCACAATAACTTCATGTTATTTTAGAAAGGGGGACTTTGAGGGTGGACGACTCATTAGGAGGTTCATTTAATATTTCTGAGGTTGATATTATTCTTGGGAATTGGACGCCGTTTAGAAGATAAATATTATTCTTTCAAACGTTATTATTTTCCCCAAGGAACTTGGACGCCAAAATGAAGAGGATGAAAGGTGAATTAAAAATTAAATTATTTCCAAGTATGGAGGCGTCCCTTCTAGAGGAAGCTGAGGAGTCACCTCAAACTCTTTAAATGCAGGCCTTTGCTCACTCATTCTTCATCCATTGTTTAACTTATCGAATTGCTTCTGGAATGGCTTCAAGATTTATGGCTTTGAGGGATGCATACCTCCTACCAAGATTCAAATATCCAATTTTGTGTTTGAAAGATAACACCTAGTTGGAATTAAGGCTGCTTCTCACATGGAGATTGCAGATTGAACATCAAAGTTGAAGTTTGTGATGATTTTGTCCATTTACAGGTTGCTAGTTCAAGCATGGCTGAAAGTGTTTTTTATTCGTAGTTGCTTGTGTGAATTTTTATGCATTGTGGGTATTGATTTAATATATTTCTATGCTCATGGCGACTCATCTTGCCAATTATTAGATTTTATTTTGTAGTATGGAATTTCTTAGAGAAGTCGCCCTTCCTTCTTGGGCCATACTTTCTCTATAAGAAGACTTTGGAAATTGTGCCCTTCATTGGTGGTTGTTCTTGGTATTGTTTGTGCTTTATTGCTGGTCGCCTTGTCATGGGGGAGTTGTGAGTTCAGATTGGAGTGCTTCATGGGAGTTTTGAATGAGAAATAAGCATTTTGATGGTGAAAATGCTTGCTGGTCTGTACTTTTGGTTCGCTGGTATTTCATTTCACACTTAGCTTTTCCATGTTATGCTATATTTCTTGGGTGTCTATGCTTCTAGTTACATGTGCATTCAATTTGGAGGAGATTGAAACATCTTCGATGAAGATATGAACAATTTAGTGAAAGTTCAGTTGTTGGTCTAAGATTTCAGTTTGCTGGTTCTTATATCAGATTGTCAGTAGTTCAGATTTTGGCTTGTATTTCAGTAGTTGAGAGGATTAGAAGTTGGTGAAATCATCTTCCTTCATTTTGCTTTGGTAATACAACAATAACACTTGTAATTTGCAGATAATTGGCATTGTAAGGCTGTAAACAGTAGTACTATTCTAGTCATTTTTATTACTACATTTACTTTGTGTTTTAATTCAAGCATTGTAACCCCTGGATGGTTTACTACCAGTGTGGAGAAATAAACATTGTATCTCTCATATTTTACCCATTGAATAATTGGAGAATCCCCACTCTTGGGTGGATGCCCTAAAAAGCGGATGAATTGTTCTTCATTGTAATATCTTTCCCCACTAAATAAGTGGTAGCGTGGAACCTTCATGGTCGGATCACCACCTGTACTTTCATTTTGTAATTTCAGTCCAGATCGCTAACCATTTTGTTGTTAGTTTTATGATCAGATTTAAAGCACAGAAATTTAATTCAAAATCAACACAATAATAGAGAAAATACCCTGCGAAAACCCTCCACTTAAGGGAGGAAAACCCAGCAACAATATATCATTTATATATTGAATGTCACAAAGAATATCTCCTTTACAAAGGGCCGATAAGAAGGCCAATAAGAAGCACCACATTCTGATGCAAACACAGAAACAAGGTGATGCAATCTGGTGATAACGAACTCAGCCTTCTACAAAATCTTGATCTGATCTTGATGACAAACTCGCACTTATATGAACCGAACTTGTGATTAATATGGAATGAATGAATGTCAAACAATGAAACTCCATCGAACATATATACACAATGAAATGGAGGACATGACTCTTCAAAGCAATATGTCGGCCTTCATTGAAGAATGTGTCCCTTCAAAAAATCGCGTCCAATATGCATGATGTTGGCCTTAACAAAATCGCGCCTCTTCATGAATCATAATTAATTATCATTTAATGCAAAGGACGTGCCGTTTTCAAAATAAATCACTATCTATAAATTAAATAGCCACCGGCTATTATTTAATTTATCCACATTGTAAAGGAGATTGGTTGGAAGAGACACCTAATGCTATATGATAGCATCAACACTCTCCTTAGGGGAGGATACTTCCACTGCATAAGACATATCACCTCATCGTGATGTCAACCACAATGGCTACTCCCATATGTGGAAAGATTTCACCTCATCGTGATATCAACCATCATGGCTACTCCCATGTATGGAAAATGTGTACAAGTGCTCATCACTCAATGTGATGTCACCTCATCGCGACGCTCACCATGGCTCTCCCGCAGGGTGAAAACACAAGTACAAGAAAAATCATCATGGACTCTCTCACGCGGATGTTTGTCATGGAGTCACAATACGACATCCACATGGCTCTCCCAAAGTTTCATGTCCCTTCCGCTGACATCTCGAGATGATAGCTCATTATGCAATTCCCTGTGAGGTCAGACATAGTAGGATAGAGGGTCTTCATGGAGCTTGGCTTACTTCAAGTTGTCGAAGTTTTATCGCTGGCTTGCTCGGGGCTCATTCGACACTATTTGCCCGGCTGGCTTTTAGCAGTATTTGGCATCAACAGGCACCCCTCATTTTAGCGCATGGTTTGATCATGCGTAATCATTCACTATCTCGTGACGTGTTCGTGAATCGGATATATTTCGAGGGAGATATTAATATTTAATTGATTTAATTAAATATTAATTATTGGAGCTTATATTATAGAGTTATAATATTTTAAATATTATAACTTAAGTGGTTTTGCTGAAGGGGTTGCCCATCATTGAAGGGGCCATTTTTAATTATATTTTATAATTAAAAATGTGTTGAAAACTATTGAAATATTAAAATGAAAAGTTCAAAATTATTTTAATGAAAACCTAATTGAGAAAATCGCACTTTTCAAAGAATATAAGGTTTTGCTTTGGAATTCGAGCCATAATGATTGATGAGAAGAATTTTCGAGTTTCTTTCAACCAGAGCACGGACTCCAAGGGTTTCAGTCTCAAAGCATTGGAGAACGAGCCATCTCCAGTGAAAGCAATTTAGAGGTTGTGAAATATCATCCGATTTATTGCCAGCAGTCAGATAGCTTCACCCAGAGGTTATCATTGAGCTTAATTATTTTTAAGAAATTTACAGGGGTTTTGTAGAGAGATTGATCTGATTGCATATCTTGCTTATGGCGTCCATTTTCAAGTATTAGATGTTCTCATCCAAGGCCGTACGATTTATTGAGTTGCTGGTTATGAGCCGTACCATCATCATAGTGCTGCTAAAAGACGTGTTTCTACAGCTTGAGTCAAGCGCTCCTTTTTGGGGAAGATTTTGTGCATTAACAGGGGTGGCTGGGTATACTTTGTTGATTTCCATCATTGCACAAGGGAGAAAGCCTTTTGGGAGCAGGCCGTACAGTTTCTTGTGATCTCCAGATGTCTTCAGCCATTTCCAGAAATCAGAAAAAGACGTCTTCAGCAAGTTTCCAGGTTCTTTCAGAAAAAAGAATAAATATTTAAATAGTTGAATATTGCATGCATTGTTATCTCCTTATTTTGCCATCTATTTGCAAAATAATTAGAGATCATATTCGCCTGGCATCTGAGTTCATTTCAAAATTCTTGTATTTATTTTCTGTACTAGCATTATCTTTCTTTCACTGTAAAAATCAGAAAAATCAGAAATTACCAAAATAAACAAAAAAATTGCAACTTACATTCAATCTCGCAAAAAACGTCAAAAACAAGAAAACATACAGACAGTTCAGTGATCGCTACACAAAGGGTGAAAACAAGGGCTTTCACCTCAAGTCTCTCTCACAGAGAGAAATGCATAAACAAGGGCTTGCACCTCAAATCCCTCTCATAGAGAGAAATGCATTAAGGAAGATCACTGATACTGAGACTCCTTCTCAACTAGGGCTTCATTCTCCACCATACCAAGCTTGTCTCGAAAGTACACAAACTTTATCTTGGAGAGAGGCTTGGTGAGAATGTTTGTCGTCTGCTCATCAGTGTTGATATACTTCAATTGAATTGCTTTCCTCAATACCATATCTCCTCGATATAGTATATTTACCCCAACATATTTATTTCTGTCATGAAACACGTGGTTGACAAAAGCTCACACGCCTCCTCGGGTTATCACACGAATGATAGTAGGCTCCATTGATTGTCCAAACAATCCCGCAAGAAGCTTCCGGCTTCACACACTCCTTCTCGAGCTGCCACACAAGCTACAATATACTCGGCCTCTGTTGTACTCAGTGCCACAGAAGAATGCTTCCTGCTACGCCAAGATATCATCGCAAACCCCAAACTGAAGCAACATCCAAAGGTGCTCTTCCGATCAATAAGACACCGTACCCAATCAGAATTAGTTTAACCATGTAGCTTCAACCACACTGAAGAATATCTCAACTCATATCCAACCGTACAATGCCAGTATCTTAGGATATGTTTTGTCGTGATCTAGATGAATTTCGCTAATCTGGCCACATGAACTGATTTTGCGCACTCATCGTGACAGCAAATATCCGTCTAGGTATTGACTACAGGTACATCAACTATCCAATCAACTTCCTGTACATCGTAGGATCCACCAGATCTAAAGTAGTTGCAGCCTCTTTCAATTTATGCAAGTTGGTCTCCATAGGCATAGACATGGATTTGCAATCCATCATACCAAATCACCTAAGTATATCAATAGTATACTTCCCTTGACTGAGAATCATCTCATCAGGCTTCTGCCATACTTCTAAACCAAGGAAGTAGTGCATGAGATCAAGATCCTTCATTTCAAATTCAGAAGGTAACTCCTTGCATTTGATAATTGTTGTGACCTTTTCACACATCACCCCATTTAAATGGAGACCCCCTAATTTTTGCTGTGTTCCTCATCTTTTGGCTTTGGTTTTGTCTCTCTCTCTTTTTTTCCCTTCCTGTTGTCTGCCTTTCCGGGGATGTGCCCGTCTGTGAGCTTAAACTTGAAATTTTGGCTAGGTCTGAGAATTAGGGTTTTGAGTCTTCTGTCTAGTTTGAAGTCAAATGGAGTGAGTGAATTGAAATCTGAGCTTGACACTGCATTCAGTAAGCTTCCAGCGGGTTCCCAGCAAAATTTCATTGAATTCTGACAACTTACTATTTTTAGTAAGTACCTAATTTGGGACATTTTCTCAGCACTTTTGAAGTTCTATCTCGTACACTGCGTCCATAGCACCTTAAACTGCCCGTCTGCAAATTTTGAGCTTAAACGAACAACTTTCTATTTTTAGCAAGTACCACCTTCAGGAGCAGATTTTTAGGCTTTACATTCGAAGTTTTTCAGTGCATGTCTGGAGAATATTTCTGGGTTTTCCGAGACCTATGCAATGGTATAACATGCAAGATGAGATGATAACTTTCAACAGTCTTCACTTCGGAGGCTATTTTTAGGGTTAGCATGTTGGAGTCTTCAATGCATGTCTGGATATTCTTTGTGGGTTTTTCAAAAGCTTCACAGTAATGTAACATGCAAACCAAGATCAGGACCTTTTTCAAGAGCTGTCTTCAGAGGCTATTTTTAGGGTTTGCATGCAGGAATTTTCAGTGCATGTTAGGTTATTCTTTATGGGTTTTTCAAGAGCTACGCATTGATGTAACATGCAGGCAAAGTTGGTCACTTTTCAGGAACTTACTATTTTTAGCCAGTGCCCGCATGCATTCCAATTTGCTGGGTTTTTTTGAGTTTTGTGAGATCTCTCGGGCAGTATGACATGCAAACGCATCCAACAGTTAGAAGATCACTTGTTTAGACACTTACTATTTTTAGCAGGATCACTCCGGCAGCTGCCCAACATTTCATTGTCACAAACAAACCAACAAAGATCATTTGAGCAACATGCAAGTCAGATTAGGGTTTCTAGCTTCAGGACCTAAAATGAGGGGTCAAACGCCAAAATCTCCGAAAACCGGTGTATCCCACAGCGATCAGTATCTTTCAAGGATTCCACTGGTGAAATTTGAAGGCAATTCGAGCACTTACTATTTATAGTAAGACACTCCAGAAATAGACTATAAATAGAAAGTCAGCAGCAGGCGCCAGTGTGAATAGGCAAGTCAACCCATGAGGATCACATCAGTCAGATTTCAAGTTGAATGGAGTTGCAAAAGTCCTGAAATCAGGCAATTACTATAAATAGTAAATCACCTCCGGAAACATGCTATAAATAGCAAGTCAGCACGAGATGGCAATTTGAACAAATCATTTGGATCATGAGAATCCTGTGGCGCAAATTCCAAATCAATCCAAGCTTTAGAAGGGTAAAAACCAGAAACTTACTAAATATAGCAAACCAGGGCAAGCAAGCTAAAAATTGTCTAAGTCTGAGAAACTTCCTGCTCACCCTCTGAAATGCGCCCATGTTGGATAGCTGGTGGAAGGATGATAACAAGTTTTCAAGTGAGAAATTCCTGTTGCCTACTCCAAATGCGCCCAACTCCAAGAGGCATGAAGGAAAAAGTTTCTAAGTATGTAAAATTTCCTGCTTGACCCCTAAATGCGCCCTCAACTTGGAGATGATAAAAAAATTTCAAGTCTTAATGATATTCCTTCACCCCCAATGAAATGCGCCCAAGATGAGACTGGCAGAAGGATGAAAAAGTTTTCAAGTCTGAGAAACTTCCTGCAGGACCCCCTAAATGCGCCCTCATCAAGCCAAGGTGAAGAAAGTTTCTAAGTGTTGTTAAATTCCACCTACACCGTCCAAATGCGCCCTCAAGAAGTCAAAGTTGGAAAAAGTTTCTAAGTCATAGAAAATTCCTCCTCCACCCCCAAAATGCGCCCATCTCAAGGAGGTAGCTTCAAAATCTTCTTAGTGTTAAAAAATGGAAGAAGATCCTCTCATTTGTGCCCAAGACAAAGTGGAGAGGTTAAGGAAGTTTCAACTAAGTCATAAAATGGAAGCTCACCTAGGTAAATGCGCCATCCAAAGAAGAATCAAGTAGAAATTTTTCTAACTTTGGCAAATTGGAAGTGCACCCCATGAAATGCGCCCACCTTAAGGAGCTGATTGAAAATTATTCCAAGTATCACAAAATGAAAGTAGAGGAGGTCATATGCGCCCAAGTAAGGAAAGAGGGTAAGAAAAGTTTCTAAGGCTTAAAATTTGAAGTTGCCACCTCCATATCCGCCTAGCTAGAAGAGAAGCTCCAAAATTTTTCTAAGTTATGAAAATTGGAAGCTCAAGGTCCCAAATGCGCCCAACCTTTAGGAGAAGAATGTTGAAAATTTCTAAGGCAAATAAACTCAAAGCTTGAAGGGTCATATGTGCCCAAGAAGTTGAGGAGGCAAGAAAATTCTCTAAGGCATGGAAAGTTGAAGGAAGCCCTCCTATATGCGCCTAAGAGTAGTGAAGGGAGTGAAAATTTGGTTAAGTGTTGTAAATTGGAAGTGTCTACCCCCAAATGCACCCTTGAGGGAAGAAAGCATGAGAAATCTCCTAAGTATGAAAATTTAGAAGCTCAAAGGGCAAAATGCGCCCCACTTGGATGAAAAAATTAGAAAAACTTTCTAAGGCGTTAGAAATGAAAGCTCAGAGGTGGAATTGCGCCCAAGACAAGAGGAGGACTTGAAAGTCTTCTAAGCGATGAAAGTTGAAGTATGAGGTGCTAAATGCGCCTTAGCTTGGATAAGTTGATGGGAATGTTTTCTGAGTGTTCAAAATGGAAGTCCATGGGTCAAAGCTCGCCCAAACTGGAGAAGGAATCTTCTGAGTCATGAAGTAGAAGTTGGCCTACCTAAATGCACAAAAGGACATGGGCTAGCATGGAAAATTCGTCTAAGGCGTTGGAATTTCCTCCTCACACCCTCATATGCGCCCATCTAGGAATGAAGACATGAAATTTGTCTAAGGCAGGGATAAACTGGCAGTGGACGTATGTAAAGGGCGCCCATCTTGAAGAGGAAGAATTTGAAAACTTCCTAAGTGTCAATGGCGAAGTACGCCCAAGAAGGAAGTAAAGAATAAACTTGGGTGAGAAATATTTTTCTAAGGTATAAAATTCAAAAATTAAATGTCCCCCTTCGTAGTGATGCACATGAATTTTGCATTTTTTGAGGGGAATTCTCTTCTAGGTACTGGATATCTTCAACAAGGGATTGATTTTAAAATTTTCCATGCCTCGCCAGAGATTTTACTCGAGCGCCTGGTTGATGAAGTTTTCTAGAGGAAATAAATTATTTCTAAGGCAGATGGGTTGGAAATTTGGCTAAGGCAAAAAGGGGGGTATCATGTTGGTTGGACAATTTTCTAAGGCAGAGAGAAATCAAACAACACCCTTCAAGGCATACCCTCAAGACGGATGAAAGTTTCTAAGGCATCAAAAAATGAGCATCGAAGAGGATACATGGTCAAAGTACGCCTATGATAAAAGAGTATGAAGAAAGAAAGGCTTGCTTGAGAAAAGTGTTGAACTCTATCGGATCTGGAGATTAATTGGACATTGGAAATCAAAACATGGAGATCAGGTAAGTGAAGTGGATCTATATTATAGGTGTTTTGATGCTCTTCTCTCTATTTGTTTTGCAAGAGGAACGCTGGGACCAAGGCATGATGACTTGAGGTGATGGAACAGATACTCCAAGGCAACGTTACAACCTTGGATAAGATAAAGTTACATGTTTCAGGCTCCTTCGTGATATCTCACTTGCGTCCAAACTATGAAGGGAGGTTTTATCAAAAATGGCTAAGTGTTGGAATTTCTCCTCAAAGACCCAATATGCACCCAACGCAAACAGGCGAATGGCGAGCGGGAATGATTGAATCCAAGACAAGAAAATCTTTCAAGTTCAGAATGAAGGAAAAAAATGAAAGGCTCAGGTGTTGAAGAGTGACAGCTAAGAAGAAGATCATCCTCAAGCACTAAAATGCCCTCAAAAATAAGGAAGAAGTTGAAGCCATGATGATCAAAATCATCCAATTTGCAGTAAAAAAGAAGAACAAGAACAATGTGAATGTGTCTATAGACAGGAATCTTCTAGAAGGATGGTGGACATTAATTGCTCATTTATTACCCCACTCTTCTTGGTGGAGGTTTTTAGGGTTAAGGTTTGTGTGGCTCAATCTGAGCCCTTCATTGTAATTGAATCTAAGCTGTTTGTTGGACTGGGCCAACTATAAAAGGGGCATCCCCCCTCATTTGTATCAGATTAGAATAAAGGAGAATAGAGAGAGCTCGATAGAATAGAAGTTAGCATAGTTTGATAGTTTAGCTTAGATTGAAAAGGAAGGAAAGTCTTCCATTTGAGTACTTTGTAAGAAATTGTTGTGAACACTCTCTCAATAAAAAGAGTTTTCATTGATGGTGATCTCTTCTTTTGTTGTGAGTAGCTAGCGAGGCTTCTTTGTCCTTCCAATTCACTTAGAATCTTGAAGTATCTTAAAGTAAAGTAGATTTCATTTCATGCAAGTAGTTAGTAATTGTGGAATGTGGTGCTTAATTTGAACAAAACTTCGCTTATCCATACCACTAGCGGGCTCGCTGACGGTGGGTTCACCTTGCGTGGTCAACTGGAACATTGTGAACTTAACTTTGATTATGGTTTATATGTTGGCATGCGTCGTTGTGATGGTGTCTTCATGCTGAATCATGATTTGAATACCTTTGGTTACTTCTCTAAAGATTGCACCGGTTTTGTGGAAGCTGTCTGAAGCGAGGCAAAGAAAAGCTCGGTTGAAGTCTACGAGAATTGATCGCCGTGTCCCACACCTTAGAGTAGAATTATAGCATCTCTTATCCCTGCACTTATTTAAATTCAATATATTTTTGGTTAGTATTAGGAAACTTGCAATTACTCGGCCAAATCATTCGAACCACGTGAAACCCTTTAATCTGCTGTCTGTTGTCCACTGCTGAACAATTGTGTAAGTCCCCTTGAAATACCAACAAATCACATCGAGCCAATTGAGACTATCCACCATCTAGAAGGAACCTTGGAGTTGAACGCACGAACTCTCTCGCAATCTTAGCGTGCTGGATACTTTGATCAAGAGAGAATAGGGTAGCCGTTGGCAACTTTATTCTGTGTTGGTGCGGTCACGAAAAACACATCAACAATAATGAGGTGATCTTCGCCAGTAAGAATCAAATCATCAACATACAAAACCAAGATCAATGCTTCGCCATCAATTACCTTAAAGTAGAGGTTTGAATCAACATCATTCTTGGAGAGGCCCAAGCTCATCAGGTAACGATCAATCCTTTCATACCAAGCACGAGGAGCCTGCTTAAGGCCATACAAAGCTTTCTTCAGCCTGCAAACATGAGACTCCTTCCCATGCACCTCAAAACCATCAAGTTGCTCAATATACACCTCTTTCTCGATTATACCATTCAGAAATGTTGTCTTCACATCCGTTTGGTGAATCTTCCATCCTTTAGATGTTGCAATAGCAATGATAGTCTTGACAAAAGTATAACGAGCAATTGGAGCAAAGGTTTCCTCATAGTCAACTCCCTCTTTCTGTGAGAATCCTCTAGCCACAAACCTAGCCTTATACTTCTCAATGCTCCCATCAGCC
>VDFB02184642.1:0-15778 GCA_007258455.2 Sequoia sempervirens | reverse complement strand
ATCTCTTTCTTGTCTCCAGTATGAATGCCTCATCTGGACCAAGAGTGTAATCCACAATGGTGTGAATTTTTGTGATTGATCTCCTAGCAGATTCGAGTGAATCTTTTTGCACCTGTCAAGATGTGTCTTGAGGTTATCAAGAGTTAGTTGTGTATCACAAATGACATGCATGGAGGCCTTTGAAAATTTTGCATCCTCTACTTGATTTATCACGGCTTCTTTGTAGATCTCAAAAAGTTAAATAGCTAGGAGGAAGACATGATTTTATTCAAGGAGGTGTCCCGGTAACTCCTTAATTCCCTTCTCTAGGATAGTACATTGTCCTTCAACATCTTCTTGCACTTGGTGGAGATCTTCGATAAGAGACATGATCACTTGGATGCGATACTTAAGTGATTCTCTTACCTCCACATATTTTTCCTTGTCGGGAATTACCTCAACTTCCACCAACCTACTGAGCTTTTCCTACTTCATTTGTGACCAAAATGATAGCAATTTTTCCATTTCTTTTTGCTCTTGAACCATGTTCTACAATTTCATCAATGAAATCATACAACACTTTACCTTTCGAGGAAAACTTCTCTACCTTTTTCATAGCTGGGTCCTCAATGCTTATCATTGCCAAAGGTTGTACGTTGCCTGATGATCCTGCAAGTCTCCTCAAAACAGTTGCATAATGCTCAGCCTTATGCTTATACATGTTTCAAGCTTGTTCCATTTTGTCAAGCCTTCCTACCAACGCATCTAGGACTACTTGTGCATCTTCCTTAGCACTTTCATTTGTCACTTTTCCGAGTTGGACTATAGTGACAATGTATTCCTCCATATTTACATCTCCTTCCTCACATGATGGTATACCAATCTCTGCAAACTTATGGCCAATCTTTTCAACATGAAGTCTTGAATGTACTTTGGAATTTTTCTTCCCCTTGGCTTTTGGTGGGGCTATCTCTTCAAGATCGAGCTCTTGTGGAGAGATCATTTGCTTCTTTCACTTTGATACTTGAGATACCAACCAAGGGGGAAGAGAGGAAGTATGCACTTCTTGACTAACTGTCAACTCTTGTGTCACAACTGCTTTTGTAGAAATGACTGGTATGGTGACAATTGGGGTAGTATTTGTCATGACTACTCTAGTAGATTGCACACCAAGTTGACCTTGCAAAGATTCCTTCATGAATCTGTTGAATTCAACTTCAGAAGTGATGTCATAAGATGGAGATGACAAACTGGAAATGGATGATGGAGAGCTTGACAAAATATCAACAATCTATCTATTTGAAATTGCAGGAGAGGTGGAAAGCATAGCCGATGTTGCAAGGGGATGAGAAACATCCATTGTAGGTATGGTGGATGTGGGAGGAGGTGATGTAGAAAAAGGAGGTAGGGGAGTGTTAGTATTAGGAGGTGTATGAGGAACATTTGAAGCTATGGGAAATAACGTTTGGGGAAGATCTTTGACAACATTCTCATGTGGAGATAGAGTTTGTTCTTTATCATGCGTGAGTTCCTGTTTATCACCTTCTTGTTCACCTTCTTCTTCTTCAGACTCTTGTTCTCCTACAAAATATTTTTCCTCAGAATCTTCTTCTTTAATAGATTCCTCGACTTCATTTCCTTCTTCTTTAGAATCTACCTCTTCATAAATATGCCCTTTTCCTTTCTTATGAGATGGTTCAGATTCCATAACTTCTTCTTCTTGAACTGCTCGTGTATCTTTCTTGCCAACAGTGAACTTTATTCTAGGGCCTCTTTGGGAAGAAGAGGGAGTAGCCACATGCTTTTATTTTGTGTGGAGTTCCTATTGTTGGTTGGCTTCTGCTCTAGGTTCTTCTCCTTCTGACTTTGTTCTAAAGGGTTTCATCTAGAAACCATGTTTGTGCAACCATTCTACAATGTTGGCCAATATGGGAGCAAGCCTTTCCTTGATGGAAACACTTTCCTTCTTAGACCATTGTATTGCAGGCGAAGGTATCAGATTATAAATTTCATTTTCATCATAGGCAGCATTCATGATGTCACCAAGATCTTTGAAACCTTCTGGTAGGTTAGCAACACCAAGATCCTTGATCTGCTCTACAGTTAGCCTACAATAATCCATTTTGTGGATGTCCTCTTCATCCCTACATTCAACCCATATGTCTTTGAAGTGGTACTTGTGGCTGTGATCCTTCTTCAATTTCCTATTCACATTATGCTAATCAAAGTCAAATCTTTATTTTTATGTCCTTATTGTCATTACCTACATTTTTGGATAGATTGATTTGGCTTTTTACACACTGTGAATGGTATATCTACCAATTGTTAGTGGAAACTTGAAACTTGGTTTACGAATCCTCATTCGTTTCTTATGAACTGAGATAAGTTGTCTACATAACTCAATGAGTATCCACTTATCTGAGGGATATCTGGGAAACATGTAAGGACACCCAGTGTAGCAACCTACCCTCATGTAAGTGAAGATTGGAAATTGCAAGAATATACACCCGACCTTACTCGCCACTTTGTAGGCCTCCTCAAATACTCTCTTCTTTTCAAGAGTGTGGTATAGGGGGATTCGCTACTCACGAGTTCTCTTCATTCAGATATCCTCACAGGTCGAACTGCCCCATATTACCTCAATGGAACAGCGGTGAGAGTTCTAGAATCTGAAAGAGCAGATCACAAAGGTTCTCTGGACAATCTAACAAGCTCTCAACCAAAGGACGTCAGTGCATAAAGCGGACCATAGTGCGGCGCGCTGGCATCTTAGAGGTGTGCTAGCATCTCGTACAAACCAAAGACCGAGTTTATCATAGAAAATGACTAAGTGACTGCTACCAAATGGATTACTAAGAACTAATAGAATGTAGGAAAAGGATAGAATGCGATAAAGCAATAGAATTGACAAAGATAAGGAGAAGAAAGGAAGGAGATACTTACAACCGTGCAAGTGATGAAGCTTCCAATCCATGAGTGTCTTCAATACCTACACACAAGAGGGAGATAATGTTGGGGCTTTATAGGGGCCAGCCTCAGTCAGACCCCATTTTTGTTGTTCCCACCTCCACAGACAGCTAGATAGATAGAGAAAAGTAGAAATGAAGTAAAGAGCACTAAAGCACTACAAAACAGTGTTATGCTACTCAACCAAGTAATAGAGGAGAGGAGTGAAAGCTTACCACCTCCACCAATAGTGCTCAAGGCTAATGGGGAGGAAAATGAGAGGAACTCAAGCCTCTATTGCAATGGTGTTTTATTCCACACTTTCTCTACTGACGTGGTGGAGTGTTGATGTTGTTGTTGTGAAGTGTAAAGTGTGAGCTCAATGCTTGGAAAAGGATTGAAGAAGCTTGTGGATGAAGTCTAGAAGTGGTGAAGAGATATTCCAACCTCCTAATGCAAGTTCAAGGACTGAATATGAAGGAATGAGGAAGAAAACAACCATATTCGGGTCGGTCGACCGAGGAGGGCATTACAAATTGTCCCCCAATGGGAAGTGTAACGCCTCTGCAGGCTCTAGATGCGATAATTTTCCAGGGACGTAAGTGCACCGCATAGGTGTCCCCAAAAGAAACGCCTCCACTAACACTCAAAATAGGCGTCAAGTGTGATGCAAGCAATGGGATTAGGTGGAATTAAGCCTCCAAACTTGGTTTTCTAAGGTGGACAAAGGAAAAAAGTGGAATTGCACATAGGGTCCAAATTCGATCTTATACATTTTTCCCCCACTTTAGTGAGCACTAACACTGATGAGTACTCGGTAAAGTAGATCAAGAAAGATTAAGGTTAAAAATGTATACATGAATCGTCAAGGAAGCAGACAATACATTAGACAAGAAGAACCTACAACAGATAGCATTGTTAGAACATAAAAAGATAAAGGATTCGAGTCGACCAAAGTAAAAAGGGCCTTGATGTAAAAGGTTGTCTGTGCATGATACACTAGAAATTTTAGATGAAGAGAGAAGGAGAATATGCCGGGATAAAAAGAGATGTAGATCTTAGTCACGGTATATACAAAGAGATAAGAGGGAGTGGGCAAGGGCATGGTGAAGAAAAACCTGCTCGGGGTAGAGGCACACAAAAGAGGTGATAAAACAGAGCCCGGCAGGGAGGGATGGCAAATTATCACCCAAAAGCACAAACCCACGGACACAGCAAGAATGCATCCTTCAAGAACTCTCACATGGAAGGAACCCAGAAATAGGACTCGAAGTAGAGTCAAAAGCATTGACATGTCTACCTATAGAGAACATGTCAAAGCATCGATACATCTACACTGCTTGGATAGAACACATCTAAAAAGCGACGACATGCCTACCCTTAGATAGATCATGTAGGCGTAGATCGTCTACACTACTTGGATAGAATCATCTAAAAGCAAAACATGCCTACCCACAGATAGAACATGTCTAAAGTGGTTGATGATGCAGACCGAAAGACTTTCAAAGGGATCCCTCGAGAACCCTTCAAAAGGAGAGGGGTCCACTCAACGGACGCACTATTTGAAAGGTAAGATCTAGTCAGGCTACCCCCAAGCTAGATGCAAAGAATCCACTCGAAAGAAACGATTTCAAAGAGGTCCCTTGGGAACCCTTCAAGAGAAAAGAGGGCTCCACTCAAGGGATGTTTCAATTGAAAGAGAAAGCGAAGAGAGGGGCCTTTACGAAGGACACACATCTCCAAGATGAGTTATCACTACCCCCAACATATAGGGGAGGAGAACCATGTAAAATACTTCGGACAAGATAGAGGTGAACCTCGATATCACTTGTCAAGCAAAGCAGAGGCAGGTACATCAATCAAACAGGAGTTTGATGGCACTTGAATCACTAATTTGTTATATTTTGTCCTTCAAGGCTTTACATTCGCTAGTGGAATTCCCAAGCACTCGATGGTATGCACAGAAAGGATTCCTATGCTTATGAACTTTCTTGCATGTAGGAGAAGGAAGAGTGATTAAGCGAGATTTTAGAAGCCGCAATAAAATATGCTCTTGCTCAGATAAAGGGTGAGGAGCAAGAAGCAAACCTTTCTCTTGTGGAGAATGGTTTGACTTCTCACAAGAAGAAGATACGAAGGTAGAAGAAAAAGAAGGAGGATCTCCGTAGAGAGTGTTATTCCAGAAAGGGGGATCACACTCTTCTACAGGATCACCATCATCCTTCTTGGCAAGGTTACCAACGTTAAATTTTTTAGCATAAGTGTGATCATCTTCCTCAGAAGGAGGATCAACACCAAGAACATTACAATTTTCATTCACCTTACCTCGTGATGTAAAAGAGTAATCATCTTTGATAGCGGATGTGGGTGATGTCATCTGAAGGTCTAAGTGGATCAGGTCGACTTTATATTCTTCAATGAAGGATTTTGTAAAGTCTAAAGGACCCAATCGTCATCAAGACATTCATTCCTTTGAGAAGAGGTAGAAGGAGCACACTTATGATTCCTTGTTTTTGAAGGATCTTCTCTAGGGACGTTTATCTCAAGAGTACCCTTTGTAGAGGGTTCTACAGGGGTAAACATCGACTCACTGGAAGATACTGAAGGAATAAGAGTAGGCACAACTGAAGCTTGACCAGTAGCCGCCATCTCACATAGGTGCATGGCCTCAGGGTCAGCTTTGATTGTGACTACTTTATTGTTACAAATAAACATAATATATTTATGCAAGGTAGATGGGACTGCACCCATAGCGTGAATCCATAGTCTACCAAGAAGAAGGTTACATGGAAAATTTTCTACCATGACATATACAAGGGTTGGAACAATAACGAGTCCCAATCTCAAAGGCAAGACTATTGTGCCTAGGGATTGTCGACCAACATTATCAAACCCACAGAGGACAAGAGAAGAATTATTAAGAGAGGATGGGTCAATATTAATCTTAGGCAGTAGATCAATACTACACACATTGAGCATCGAACTAGCATCAATGAGAGTACGTCTAATGCCTATCTTATTAATATTAACTATAATCATTAGAGGATCCACTTGATTTTGTACTTCTAGAGGCGGGAGCTCTTGCGGATAAAACGTAATATTTGGTGAATCCGCATGAATATACGCCATCAACGCATCAGCATCTACTGGCCTAGCGGAAGAAGGCAAGAGGATCTTTTGCAAAGCTTCCTGAAGCATACCCTGATAAACTGGAGCAAACTGAAGCAACTCCCACACTGAGATCTTATCCGGAGTAATGCAAGGTTTCCTGACAAAATTGTTACCACTAGGTGCTTTAGTCATAGGTTTAGGAGCTTGAGGAAGTCTTGGTTGTTTATTCATACTATTTTCGTAAGTATAGGCTACCGCTCTATAAGAGGGAGCCTTAGGAAGATCAGGAGATCCGCTATTTAATGGAACACCATCAATAGAGAAAATCCTTTTAGGAGCGAGACTGGCTAGAGTCACATGAATGATCAGTCTCTTAGGCCCTTGACGAGCAGTGGAGACATCTATCGCATTTACAGACTCATTACAACTAGTAGAATAATTACTTGAACACATATTCTCAACATCAATCCAAACAAGATCAAATGTGGAATAGTTACATGAAGGGACATTCTCAACATCGATCCAAGGAGAATCAGATGTGGAAGGAGGTTCATCATTCGCACATGCAACATCTCTAAAAGAGAGTGCATTGGAACGAAGACATGACTCATCATTCACAACTGTATCATCCCTAGAAGAGAGTGTGTCAGAGTGAAGAGGAGTCTTGTCATTCGCAAATGCATAGTCTCTAGGAGAGAGTGTATTGGAATGAATAGAAGGTAGAGTAACATTAAGAAAGGTATCAATGATTTCCTCTTCTTGCAACAAGACACCCTCTAAAACAAGAGGAATCTCATGAGAAGGATCAAAGATATCGAGTGGCATGGGCAGAGCCAAGTCACCATCACATGCATCGAATGGAATATCATTAATATTTTGGATAATATTAGATATAGAACTAACAAAGGAACCTATTAAATACATTTATAGATTTTTGAAGAACAGTGTTCTTCACGTCAGGTTCACCAAAAATGTGATATTGGGGGATTCGCTACTCACGAGTTCTCTTCATTCAGATATCCTAACGGGGCGAACTACCCTATATTACCTCAATGGAACAGTGGTGAGAGTTCTAGAATCTAAAAGAGCAAATCACAGAGGTTCTTTAGACAATCTAACAAGCTCTCAGCCAAAGGATCTCAATGCATAAAGCAGATGACAATGCGGCGCACTGGCGTTTTAGACACACACTAGCATCCCGTATGGACCAAAGACCGAGTTTATCATAGAAAATGACTAAGTGACTACTAGCAAATGGATTACTAAGAATTGATAGAATGTAGGAAAAGGACAGAATGCGATAAAGTAATAGAATTGACAAAGATAAGGAGAAGAAAGGAAGGAGATACTTAGAACCGTGTGAGTGATGAAGCTTCCAATCTGTGAGTGTCTTCAATACCTGCACACAAGAGGGAGAGAATGTTGGGGCTGTATAGGGGCTTGTCTCAGTCAAACCCCATTTTTTTGTTCCTGCCTCCATAGACAGCTAGATAGATAGAGAAAAGTAGAAATGAAGTAAAGAGCAGTAAAGCACTACAAAACAGTGTTATGCTACTCAACCAAGTAATAGAGGAGAGGAGTGAAATCTTACCACCTCCACCAACAGCGATCAAGGCTAATGGGGGAGAAAATGAGTGGAACTCAAGCCTCTACTGCAATGGTGTTTTGTTCCACACTTGCTCTACTGACGTGGTGGAGTGTTGATGTTGCTTCTGTGAAGTATAAAGTGTGAGCTCAATGCTTGGAAAAGTATTGAAGAAGCTTGTGGATGAAGTCTAGAAGTGGTGAAGAGATCTTCCAACCTCCTAATGCAAGTTCAAGGAGTGAATATGAAGGAATGAGAAAGAAAATGGCCATATTCAGGTTGGTCGGCCGAGGAGGGCATTACAAATTGTCCCCCAATGGGAAGTGTAATGCCTCTATAGGATCTAGATGCGAGAATTTGTAAGGGACATAAGTGCACCGCATGGACGTCTGCGCGTCGCGCGGTCGTCCTTAAAAGAAACACTTCCACTGACTCTCAAAACAAGTGCCAAGTGTGATGCAAGCAGCAGGCTTAGGTGGAATTAAGCCTCCGAACGTGGTTTTCTAAGGTGGACAAAGGAAAAAAGGGGAATAGCACATAGGGTACAAATTTTCTCTTATATAGAGAGAGTTGGGTCAAAACTAAAAAGAAGAGGTGCAAAGAAGGCATCTATGACCCTCCTGAAATGATGAAGACTTTCCTTCAGCTCCAACTAGTAAAAATACTTACACACAGGTATGGACTGCCGGCTCCCCCTTGTAGATAACCCTGGGAATTGCCTCATCACAACTGCAACATACACCAAATAAGAAGTCATATAGAACTTCAAAGTGGTTGGAACATTTATCAGTTGCTCGTGAATTTTGTCACTGATTTGTGTTCCCCAATCAATATGAGCTTTATATCTTATTATGAGTTGAATGTATTCATACATCCACTCCTAAAAATGAGATGATTCAGGCAATCCTTTAACCCTACTTAGGAGAGTAATCATGTCCCTGACATCTTCTTTGAAGTCACTCCTAGGAAGCCCCTTTGGCCATTTTGAGATAGTAGGCCTAGGTATTTTCAACCATTGGTTGTTAATCAAATTTTTAGCTTTGTTGGATCTACATCATAAACCTCCTGCACTTGTTGCATTGAAATCTCAGTGTATTTTTCCATATGTGGAACTCTAAAAACAATGTCATAGAATTCAAGGTCTAGCCTCATCATCACTTGTCCAGAGGAATCTATTACACTTCTACTCTCTCGAATGTAGTGGGATGCAACCTAGAGAACGAACTATGTGTGATGAGTAGATATCGAGAATGTGGACACCAGATGCAAATTTTTGTGGATAGTGGCTCTCAAATTGTCTTCCAAGGGATTTTGTTCAGTTCTTTTAACAAAGTCTTCAAGGTCTTGGTGACCAACCTCAGTGTCCTTTATTTTTTCCACCTTCAAGATCACCACTGTAGGCGGAATGACACCTTGGTATTTATATTTCATCTTGCCCTCTTTCTCTGAAGATGATGCATGCTTCTTTGTTGTCATCTAGAAGAATCAGGATCAAAGGATATTACTTTCGGTATCACTTGAGATCTGGAAAGAAATTGCAAGGATGGTGAATCAATAGATGTTAGGTGAAACTAAAACATTGGGAAGCGTGAGGCAAGCAATCAATGTGGAGCAAGTGCAAAACAATCAATTTGGTATGGAAAACGGAGCGAGAGCAAAGAAACAGAGTTTAGAGTGAAAATTGAGTGATTACAGAGTGTTAGAAAGAAAAATTGCCAATTGTGTTGGAGCGTTGAAAACCAGCGCTCCTACATGTGCAGGGCACTTTGAACATTCAAAGTGTTGGGGCGCTGAAAATTAGCGCCACTGCATAAGTGAGAAGTTCTTTTAGAATAAGTGTCAAGGCGCTGAAAATCAGCTGACATGTTATCCAGCTTGAATAATTTTGGAGTGTAAGGGCAGGGAAAAAGAGCACTTGAGTATTTAGGTGATAGAATACTCCATGTAGGAGCAGTGATTTTCACCGCTCCTACATGTGGAGTTTGGATTTTGTTCATCATTAGTGTAAAAGCGTTTAAAAACCCCACCTCATCATTTGAGTAACAATGGAAGGTCAGGGTGTAACAGCGGTGATTTTTACCGCCTTGTCATTTGAGTCTCAATGGAAGGTTGGTGTTTGAGCGGTGATTTTCACCACTCGAACAATTTGAGCAAGACCCTGTCAAGAACAATGAAGCTTGAGAGAATTTGAATGTAAATACCCACAACTTCACTACTCGCGCATGATCCCAGTGATACACTCAAAAATAGAAAGAAGGCGAAGGAGAAGCATAGGGAGAATTCAACTTAGGACGCACTTGCGAAAAGAAAAAAACCTAACAAAAAGCACAAAGAACAGGGTGCCATATGGAAAGAGGGTAGAAGATTTTTGAGGGTATGTGCAGGTTAATGGTGGGCCAAAAAGTGGCAATGAGAAAAAAACACATCTTTCATCGACCGAAAAAATGCGAAAAGAACATGTTGACTTTTTTAGGCTCGGGTGTCACCATACCTAACACCAAACCTATTTTACAAATCGATATCCGACAAATCGGATATCCGATTTGTAAAAAGCATATATTAAAAAATTCTGTCACTTTTTTGAAGTCATTCGGCTGAGAAGAACCCGTGGGCGCACAGTGCATCCATTCTTCGCGTAACGGATATCCAATATAGGCTAAATTCGATTTGGAAAGGTAATTTTTTTTATTTTTATTTGATTTGATTCAATTTTGATTTAGATTTGAATAATTTCATATGGTTTTTTGTTGATTTTTTTTTAAAATAGGGTTTTTGATTGAGTTTTTGTGAAAAAATTGAGTTTAGAATAGATTTTGATAAAAAAAATGAATGTTTTTGTGGATTTTTTTTCACAATAGGGTTTTTGATTGAATTTTTATGAAAAAATTGAATTGAGAATGGATTTTGATAAAAAAAATGAATGTTTTTTGTGGATTTTTTTTCAAAATAGGGTTTTTGATTGAATTTTTATGAAACAATTGAGTTCAAAATAGATTTTGATAAAAAAATGAATTTTTTAATGGATTTTGATTTAAAAATAGTGTTTCATTTATATTGTCTAGTTTTAGATTAATTATTTTTTAACTTTAATCAGGCATTATGGCTGTCGAGAATGAAAATGCACAAATTCCACCAGTTGAAAATGAAAATCCACCAGCTGAGAATCAAAATGCAGAAATTCCAAATGCTCCACCACCTCCGCAGCCATCAATTGAACAGTTAATTCATGAAAAATTGGAGCAATTCAGGGGCATTTGTGATATAGGAAAATCCCTTGATTATCCCATATGTCAACCATATTGACAAGAATAATTACAAATGTAGAAACCCTCTCCACCCAACATAATGCATTTCATTCGTGGCGAGAAACCATGAGGAAATATTATGCATGTGGAATGTCTTATGATGATGTGTAAGATCTCCAAATAACAAAAGCCCAAATAGCTTCTTTATTTATCAACCCCAGCAATGGTTTGCCAGTTAATGTTAACAAGCCAAAACTTTCTATAAATGGTGCAATAATATTAGGGGCATAGTAGATAACTTTGGGATCGCTATGTATGGTTTTTGATAAACCACCAACAATAATACCTGATGTACCTTTTACTTCTTATTAAAAAATTATATGTTGAGTTTTTGTTAGGCACTTTGTCAATTACTTTTGACATTAAACCCCTTCCTGCATGCTGGTAGAGGTATGTCAGATAGGCCGTGGGCAACTAGGAGTAGTTAGGGCTTCCACATGTTCCCCATCCTCCCTTCCTCTGCCACCTCCAGTACAACATCCAAATATTACAGAGGATGCAGCCACACAAACTATCCAGGCCATTCACTCATTGAGTGGTCTTTTGGTTTCCCATGCTTCTTCAGTAGCTCAGCCACAGTCTGGTGATCTTGGCAATGGATCCAGTGTTGCTGCATCATCCTCAGGTCTACATATTTGTGTGCCACATATTTGCAATACGTGCTAGCAAATATGTTTAGGTCCTATTGTAATGTTCTAACATCCATTAGACACTGGTTATGACATCCAAGATGTGGAGATTATAGCAAATCACATGCAGGGGAGTGGAGCACACCCTACAGAGTCCTCTCTTGCTAGAGAGGTGGACATTGGAGAAGTTACACAGGTAACATTTAAGGTGTAAATTCATAATTTGCATTTTTTTAAAAATGAATATTAATAAGAGATAGTATCAAGTACTAATATTTATTTACATGGTCTATTTAACAGTTAATGTCTGAGGAGGAGCTCACATAGGTGATGGATAGCACACTTAGGGCCATTTCATTTGGCCTCGACACGCACACAGTATGTATTTTCTCACTCACTCATTTACATTTTTTTACTGTATATTTGCTTGTCATTTGAATTGTCAATAATGAAATTATATATTAACATATATGTTTATCTTACTCTCTTCTTGTAGGAAAAACCTAGTGCAAGTGAGGTGTGATGCTCTCTAGACTATGGAGGTAATGTTGTTGGATAAGGGAAAGGTAATTGAACTCAAATTTGATTGAATTAAAATTTATAAGATCTTTTGTTGATTATGCATACATTGACATAGATTCGTAGTCATATGTGCATGTCATTTTATGTACTGTGAGGTTGTGGAGCTATACATCATTGTTGGATAAGTGCCACAACAACTAAGGAGTAGGTATTTGAACTCAAGGAGGAGGTGTTGAAACACCTCAAGGAGGAGGTGTGTTGAGACACCTAAAGGAGATACGTAAAAGATCAAACTAAAGAGGTATAAAGTTATTTTATTTTGTGCTTGGTGTAAATATGTTCTTATTAATGTGACACCCTATGCTAACTTTGGATCAATTTCATGTTTTCTTGTTCATTATTATGATTGACATTACAAAAGTTAGCTCTTGCTAGGTTCTCTTTGAGAGGGGTATATCTCTAGGACTCCTAATCTTCAAAGAGACGATATCGTAATCAAGATTTCAATTTTAGAGTCTTAATTATAATTCAATGTGTATTGATTTTTATGTTAATTATTCAATTTTAAATTATATAGTATAACTAATCTCAATTGTGGTTTGACTTTTTCTTTGTGCAAAATACCTCGTGAGCCAACGAAAGTGCTTCAAATGTGCCCATTTTGATGATCCACCAGTAGTTTAGGATGAGATAGACATTTTGGCATGTAAATTTTGAATAGATACTGAGATGGCATATGCCACATATTGTAAAATTTTGTTTGAGTTTGCGTTGATGCCATTTTTGTATATGGACATACACTTGATTATTGGATAATTTGATATATATAGAAGTTGACAATTGAAATTTAGTTTCCTCCTCATGTGCATGATTAAAATCTTTGAAGAAATGGTTAAATATCAATGTACAATAGCATAAAAAGAATGGTTAAATATTATGTAGTTTATATTCATATTGCTGATTACATTGTATTGCACATCTTTCAAACTCAAAGCATTATTTCACATTGCATAAGTAACAACTAGATACTCATATGATTAACCCTACACCATCTGATTTTCTTCTTTGTCAACTTTCCCATGCCTTAGTAAATTTGGTGGTCCATTTGTAACCATCAATTTTTTTATATGACATAAATTCACCTTTTTCAAAAAATTAATATGGCTAGACTCCCATATGAATACTAATAATATATCATATGACCATTCTTCATATACTTACTAGAACTTTGTGTCTTCTTAGATGAGCCAAAAGTTGTTGCCCAACTACCTCTACCTTCATCAATGTTCCATATTTTAATCATTCCATCCCAAGATGTGACCATTTGTTGACTAGAAGATTCAATTATTTGCAGGCATGAAATGACATCATCATGCACTTTGACCTAGAAATTTAGGAAAAGAATACTATTAAAAGTTGTGAGCTCTATGAAAAATAGATGTTTATCTGACTACAACACCATCTAAATATGGATTCTTTTAGAAAATAAAAAGAAAGACATAACTTTTAAACAAATAATTTAATCACAATGTATTTTTCACAAAGAAAATTTGTATAAACCGCTTCTCCATAATGGCTAGTATAGAAATAATTGCATTGGTAGAACAAAACTCCAAAACATTTCTGATTTCCTTGATTAATTGAATCTTAAGTAGAATCCCCACAATAATTATGTTTTACATAAACCGATAGGAACACAACATTGCTTGGAAAGTGCATCTCTAATATTTTATGTTCCTTGTACAATAATTTAAATACATTTGAAGAATGTATATGAAAATATAGCTTCTTAAATTCTTCTTTAATTTGAAGGTTAGTTTTGATAGTGAGTAATTTATTTCATAGATGGATTTTAGCTTTTTCTTGATTGTTGTGCACTGTACTTTCTTCTATAAATAAAATGAGACATGCTAATGCACAATAATTTCTCTATTTTCTTCCTCAACATATCTCTCTCTTGGGCTTTGATACAACCCTGTCAGGGCCTGTCCTAATCACATTTAGCCCAAATCAAAAAGAAAATTTCATGCATTGCTTCTCCCTACACTAGCAGACCCTGGCTGGAGGTTTTATTTGATATTGTCAACAAACATACATTTGGTTGTCTGAATGAATGGGGGAGTTACAACCTTCCCAATCAAGAGGTCATGACTTGTCAGAACTGATTAAAGCAATTCAAGACTTATGTCATAGGATGAGAACATTTGACCATAGGCTCAATGATAAATGCAATGATCCTTAACTAAATTATTCATACAAAATTCTTAGATTTGGAATAATTCAATGAAAATAATCCAAAACATTTAAACAAGATATTTAGATCTAAAACATTCACATATGATAAATAGATCTACACATATAAGTTGGTTGGAATAGAGTATTTAATTCAAATAACTCACTTCATGATTACAATTTTTTTGCTTCAATTGTTTGCTCATAACCAAGATTACAATGATAAAAAAAAAATTTAGAAAAATATTGGGATGCTGAAATCCACTATGCTTGGCATACAGATGCAACCTTTCTGTGAAATTTCCCTCACAAATCTAAACAAGTTTCATCCTCCAAACTCTAGGAAACCAATGGGGTTTCGTCGAAAAATCTCCATAACCTAAGGGTTTTTGTCCTTAGATTCAACAAGTGAACACAAGTGTCTGACTTTTCAATTTTGGATTTGTTGAGATGATGTCCAAAGATTATCCAAACTAATGAAGTTTTATTCCTTATATAGAGGTTGAAGGCCTAACATGGGTCCAAAGTTTCTTGCCATTTTCTCACATTCAAATTTGGGCTCATTAATTGCATTCTTGGTTAGTCGTGGTCATGGGTGGAGTCCATTCAAATGGCGAGGTTTTGTGAAAGTGCATGCTTGAGTGTGGAGATCTAGGGAAATGATTGCTTTAAGTTCAAGCAAATAATTATCCCAAGGTCCAACATCAAGGGTTCAAGCAATGGGATTCTTGGGTGTTAGGACACAAGATAATGGGGATCTAGGGGTTTGAGGATTAGGATGCCCCATTGGCTCTTTTACAAATGTAAGACATCATCAAAAGGCCCAAAGATCCAAAGAGGAATGTATGGTTTGAGAAGTGGTGGTCAAGGTATTAGGGTGTTATGCGAATGGAAAGGAAAAATTTCAAAGGCCCACAAGAGAAGGAAGGGGGAGGTGGAGGCACAAGGAATGAAAGAAATGCATGATAGTATTAGAGAGTCTGAAATCCCACCCAAAGTAGGAAAGTGACCCATCTTTCAAACTCAAAGAATTATTTTGTATCATTGTTACATTGGTCTTGAGAGTGGTAGCTTAATATGGGTGTTTGAAGTGATTGAGAGGTTGGTTTTAGGGTCTATTTTAGGGCGCTTAATTTGTTTTGAAGTGATTTAGAGGTTGCTTTAGAAAAGAGAGATGTTGAAGAGTACATCAAGCCTGAGAACCGGCGGTAATGTGTTTTAGTTTGTGGTACTCCTTTGTTTCTTTGCAGATGTGTGATAAATTCTTAGTTCAATGATGTTGAAAAATTTTAGAAAAAAGAAAGTTGTGTCACGGTCCGCATTCAATCCAACAAGAAAAAATCAAAGCTCAGCCTCTTCGAATGAAAATGCTTGTTTGCAAAACAAATGAATAAGAATGAGGTAGTTAAGGTGTTTGAAGTTATTTAGAGGTCACTTTTAGGGTGGAAGGCTTAAAACTCCATTTTAAA
>VDFB02184641.1:0-19672 GCA_007258455.2 Sequoia sempervirens | reverse complement strand
TCTCCAAAAATGTCAAACCCCTAATTTAGTCACCCACCAAAAGTTATTGCAATTTAGATATTTTTTTGGATATTTTCATTTTTTGGAAATTAATAAAACAACTTTATTTTCCTTTTCAAATGCATAATAATCATTTAAAACAAAATTCCATTTACCCCACAATGATAACTAAATTCACTTTATTTCGCAAAATTGAATCCAACTATTACATTTAAAACAAATCATTTTTAATTTTATTCTATAACAAGAGGAATGCAAGACAATTTCTATTTTATTTTATTTTATATATATATATTTTTGATTTGCCACAATATCTAATAATGCTAACACCCTTGAACTAATTTAATTAATCAACAATAAATCTAATTCATGATTAGATCTTTTTATTGATTGAATTAAATTAATCAATTAATTAATAAGCACCCTTTTATGAATTTTGGCAATAAAATTAAATAAAGCAAACACCATTTCACTAGGAAATTTAAATCACGCAAGCAAGGGAAACGAGATGATAGGACAAATAGCTTATCCCAACTGACGACCTGACGACCCACTATGGCTAGGGTGATATCACGACATAGAACCCCAAGTTACTATCTCCCAATCATTTTCCGTTGAACAAGGGACATGCTCAGACCTGTTGAATCAGGTGGAGTCAATGTCCTATACCTGCATCCTGCACACAACACAAGTGTCGAACATGCATACATATATATATAAATATTAAAACACACCGTGAAGAGGAAATCGCGGAACCACAGGGCACTCGCGTGCGAGTGATGTGATCCTGTCCCCTTCACCAATACAATATCGCTAACTGGCGCCTCTAATCATCAATGGTATAATCAAAGCATAAAGCATCAATAATTCACATACATGATAATTCAATCCACAACATGAAATAATAATATCATCTGATTAAAGTACCATCACATCAAAACATATTGTTTACATCGCTTAACAATTAGTGATCAAAAGTAACCAAGTTTATAACCAACGTGTTAACAAGGCAAAATATACATAACGAACACTATTGATCAAAAGAACAAAATGGAGGGGTGTTACACATTTGGTAGAGGAAAACTTGGCCATGGATTTGGGAGGTGATATAGGTGTTTAGATTGGCAGTGCACTTGCTTCTGGAGTTGGTTCTCGAGGTGGGTAGCCTCAAGTTGTAGGATCTTCCTCGAGTCATCATGCACCCTCTAAGGGCGATCAATAGTAGCAACAACAATTGGAGCCTAAGCACCATAGTTCCCAATCTCAGCAAAGTGGCATATCTCAGGCCAGAAAGGATTGGAGTTGGCAGCGTAACAAATGTGATGGTTCTGCTCAACTAGCTCAAAGTTTGCTGTCAGTGATTTATGGTGGTAGTTTTCCATAGTCTAGTGCCCCCTCAGGTGGTTGGGGGTATGGTCAAGGTATAGAATGTTTCTCTTGCAAACAATAGGGACATATTGTGAGAAAATGTCCATAGAGGAACTTTAATAGTTTCAGTCAAATGCCAACTACTTCTGAGCCGATAGTGGGTGACACGGGCAGGTCACACCAAGTATTTGTTGCAGTTGATAACCACCAGGTTGGGAAACAAAGTGTAGTTGTAGAGACTACCAGTAGAGAACGAGTAGTTGACTCAGGAGCTCATGGGTGAGCTCGAGAGAGTCAAGTAGAGACCTAACACTGAGTCTTCGGCGACATGGGAGGATGCATCCCACATTTGAGAGTCTTTTCCCTTTTTGTTTTCTGGCTTCAAGGAGTAAGCCTAGTTCTAGGAGGGAGGACGTAGTCCATCTCATGTTACTATTACTCTTATGATACAATTCCATGTGTGGTTGATACTGTTTGGATATTGTTTATGTTTGATGCATACTTTAGACTATGTTGGTGACTATTTCACCATGTTGTTTGGTTGGTTGACAGTTGTGATTATTGGACTTAGTTGTCTATGACACTGCTACTATTGCTTATGATATGTAGACATATGTGTTTGATATTATGCTTATGTTGTTGTTTACTTATTGTTTAATGATGATGTTTAAAATATTGCTATGGTTGGAGGTTCAGGTGAGAATGACGGTGTTGCATCGCTCATCTGTGAACACCCTACTACACTACAATTCTTTATCACAATGTATTTGGCATTGAATATATATGTTGTTTTGACACATGGTTTTATGCAAGACTGTAGGTACCGGGCACCGACTCCACCTGCACTGTCGGGTCTGAGCGTGCCCAACATACCCAATGGATATGATGTGGTTTAGGGAGTTGACAAGAAAATATCCCCGTCCGTGTCCGTCATCCCGTCATTATTTCACGATGCTTTCCATCAGTACCTCGTTTGGTTGAGGTATTTTTTTGTTTCATGTCATTCATTTTAAGTGTTAGTTTTAATGTGTTAATTGTTTGGTTTTGATACGTTATCATTATTTTTAATTAGTTAATTTAATTAAATGATGGTTATTATTATTGTTCAAATTAATTAAGCATTAAATTTAATTATTAAAGTGATTTGTGAAAATGTCAAGGATTTAATTAAATATTGAATTAGTTTATAAATTTAAATGAATATTGGATTTATAAATCATGTTATTTTCAAATTTAATAAAGTGGATTAATAATACACCTATCAATAAAATCTATTTCTAAATTTAAATATTTAGATAAAGAAGAATTGAATAAAATATTAAAAGGATATTTTATTAAATATTATAGTTGAAAAAGAATTACGTGACCGATATGTCTTAGTAATTTAAATAATGCAATATATTGTTTGTCAAGTAAATTATTAAAATAAGGGTACCGTAAGAGTTATTAAATTTAATAGTGGAGTTAGGCTTATAATTTTCCTAAATGGAAAGATTACCCTCGAAGTGGTAAGGCACGAGAAAAGTGAATTAACAGGTGGAAGAAAAAAGATTTTGGATTTAGCCACCTGTCATGTTTATTATCGAAAAACTTTAGAGTTCTTCCTTTTTTTCTTTTGAATTGGGTGAAAAGAAACATTCAAAAATTTTACGAAATATCATACGATCTAATTATAGAAAAGAAATTGTTTTCATTCTGCAGAGGGCTCTAGTTAAAAAAAATAGAAGCTAGAAAATTTTATAGCTGAAAGAATTGTAGAAGTAACTCAGCTTATATTTTCTACTTCAAGCTTCCTTTTACCAAGTTAGATGTTTTATTTTCTCCTATTTATTTTAGTTGCTCTCTCTCCAATTGTTTTTGAGGAGAAATTATTCATATACGAAAAGAATAATAAATTTATTTTACCAACCTATGCTTTTCATCAATTAATTTACTAGTCCTTGGCCATATTTCCAGTGCCATGTATTGGTTTTGATGTTGAATTGCATTGATCTATAGTTACTTGGGCATGGGTTATTATTCTATGTTGTTAAATATAGCCAATTACTCTCCCTTTTTAGTATTTATTTACTTGAGTCTTGGTAAACACTATGCCTACCTTACTTGGGAGGTTGGCTGTAGCCACGCCCCTCCACCCTTACTTCCCTTAGTTTTCTATTGTGCACAACCTGTGTAATGGCTACACCTCCTTAACTGGGGGTTTCATTTAGTTTTAATTTTTGTATACATTTACAACATATATTTATATTAATAAACAAATAGATATACATGTAAATTATATACAGTATAATCTAATTATATGTATATATTTACCTATTTATAGTTATGTGTGTAAATATATATATGTGTGTGTATGTGTGTGTGTGTGTAGGTATATGTGTTTAATTGTATATGATGTTCCTCTTTATATTCGTTAGGCTATGTTGGGACAAAAGATTATATATATATATATAGTTTTAATTATTAATATTAATATTTACTTCTCTTATAATAAAGAATTTTAATTCTAACTCTTATTTGCAACAATTATAATATTATAAATTAACCTACCACATTATTTCTAAAAGTAACATTTACTTGTTACTATGTTAGTTATATTCTTTTCTAGACTATGATTAATAATAATATTTACCTCTCTAAATTTTATTTTTCTTTTATTTGCAGCAATAATAATATTATATTGGTTTCCCTTGGTGAAATTAATAACTGTTGACTTACATGGTTGCAAATATTAATATAAATTTAAGACAAAAAGTATTATCAAATAATACTTAAATATAAAAGAAAACTCACCTTTCTTTTTAAACTTCCAAAGCTAAATATGGTAACGGTAATTCCATTTACATGAACCATATTATTTTTCATTATCAGATCAAATCGCCAAGTATTATTACTAATTAATTATATATATATAATTTGTATTTGATGAAAACACTATTACTTTAATTGATTTTGTTTATAGCACTGTTATTCCATTATATATATATATATATATATATATATATATATAATATGTGTAAATATATTTATTATTCATGAGTTATAAATACAAAGCAATTTGTTTGTAATAAAATGCCTGAATTGATAAAGAATGTGTTATATGAGTTCTTTCTTTATATTTTGATGAACTCATGGTAAATTTTTAAATGTAGTTGATTATTTTTAAATACACATTAAAATTTATTACTTTGTATGAGTTAGCGAAATAATGTTGATCTTTGATGGTTCCCTGAAGTTCTATTTTCATTTGTAATATTCTCTAATTGAGGAGGCTTTTTGCAGTATAATTAATCTATATATATATATATATATATATATATATATATATATATAGATATATAGATATAGGGTATGTGGAAGATCATGATGGGCCAAAAAGTGGCAATATGATCGGTATGTGGCTGGTGACTATATTTTTACCCAAAATTGATGAAATGAAAAGGATTTTTAGAGGAGATTCTTAGCTTTCCATCGATATAAATTATTTTACTCTGAGATTTAATAAGTAATTATTATTCATTTCTATTTGAATTATGACTAAAGTCTTGATTGATGGGTTGATTGAAAAACATCTATAGCTTTCAAATTTTATCACATTTTTTAAATCAAAACATGCATCACATTCTATGCTTCAAATATTATAGGATTAAAAAAAGAAACGATGAATTTCATGAATTTTTGACCAAGTTAAAGATTGAATTGATGGACATATGAGTTTTTATATTTTTTAAAAGTTGTAATGAAAAATTAATAATTAATTATTTACACAGAAAAAATTACAAAAAATTGTGCATCACATCAGGACATGAGTCCTCTACTATATCTAAAATATTATAAAAATTAATTATCATTTATTGTGGTTAAGGGTGATGGACCGCACACCTACTTGTTATTTTTTCCATTTTTGAAATTTAAGTACCACTACATTGAAATTTCAAATTTCACCAAATAGATTTTATTTATTTTTAAACAAACCTAGTAGTTTAGAGAGCTACATTCAATTTGCTTCTGATTCTAATTTTTACATATTTTTTGAAATAATATAGATAACTTATTTAATTTTTACATAAAGTTTCCTAACTCTAATTTTTCTAATTTTTTTGCCACTTAAGGGTAGTGTTTTTTCCATGATGATCCCGCACATACCCTATATCTATATCTATATATATATATATATATATATCTATTAAATTCTATATGAGTAATTTTTAGAAGGGTGAAATTTAAATCAATAAATTTATAAAACGAGCAAATAAATTTAATTAAAATTATGGAATTGATTAAAATAATCAAGATGAAATGTTTCATTGCAAGTTGTTTTATTAATATCTAGAATGGTAAAGTTTAATGTAATTGATTATTTTATTAATATCTCATAAGAAGAAATTATTAATATCTAATTAGTTGATTATGGGATTTAATTTGATCGTTCATTTTTATAAGTGAAGAATGGTGCTTTAATAGCCAGATTATTGTTTTAATTAAGTTAAGAATCTTTTGTAACCTTACATATCTTATTTAGTTATAATAAATGTTAAATAGAAATGTATTATTTGAAAATATTTTACAATTGCTTTGCACTGCTTAACGTTTCTCGTGGTGATGAATGTGATTTTTCCATTGATGTTATATTTGTTCAAAAGAAGTGTTAAATGTCGTTTAGTTATGGGTAGGTTTATGTTTGTGTTGACTTTGAGTCAAGGGAACCCAAGTTCTTATTCTCGTTTTTGGGTGGATAAATTTATTAACTTCTAGAGACTAGGGGAGAAACTTATTCATTTGGGTACTTTTTTGTTTTAGTGCATCAGTTGATTTATGTAGTTTATGTGATGGGTGGTACTTCCTTTGTTCTTGTTTCAGTGATATGGAATGGGTTTGCTAGATGGTTCTTGCCTCGTATGTTGTGTGTTATGTACACCTTGATTTTTATATGAGATGAGGTACACCCCTTGTGTGTTTCTTGGTTTGGGTACCTATAGGGAGAGTGGCTCTTCATGGGGGCCAATGCACAAAGGGACTATCATGATAACCCATGGAAGAGTTTCCTAAACAAGTGATAATGTAATTAATGAGCTAGTGGGTTCAAGTAGTTAAAGACTAAACAAGATTAATTATGTGCCTCATCCATACCATTAGTGCTTTCACAGACTAAGGATGGGATTAGAAGACCTGGTTGGTAAGATCATTGCTTTGTCCTCATGAAAGGTAGGTGGTTCCTCATGAGTCACCCTATGGAGCGACACCTTGAGATAGGCAGTCAGGATAACCATAGATGGGCATGGCACCTTGTGATAGGTTGTCTAGATAATCGATGTAAGGCCATGCGATGACACTCTCCTACAGTGCTTTTTTATTTTTCCTTGTTTGGTTTCCTCTGGGAGTGTTTGTAATTTTTTTATGTTGGTGTTGTGTTAGCCTTGTCTGCTTGACCTTTGTTTGGATGTAGGTCCTTTCTTGTCATCTCCTAGCACAAGGGGTGGGCCTTCAGGTCCACATGGTTGGGTGGAATGTTCTATGCACCCCATTCCCAAGTTGTGTTCATGGTGTGGAAGGTGATGCAGAGTTTCTAGAGCTTCACTCGGTTGAAGACTGTTCTATGCTTTGTACCTTATTCTTCATTCATGTATTATTCTTGTACTTCATGTACTCTTCTCGTTGATATAAGGGAAGCATTATGTAATGTAATATTGTATCCATGATGTGTTGTATCTTTGAAAATATGCTCCACAATTGTAAGATTGAACTGTGAATTGAGATGTAATAAAATGATGTATGTATCTTTTCATCTCTAATGATCATGGATGGTTATATGTTATCATTATGTTATCTTGTGAATATATGCTTCTATTGTTATCTTCTTGGCATTAGCTTTAATGATGTTATTGGTTGGGAACGTTTACATGTAATGCAAACCATGTAACCCCATGGGACTAGTTAGGTTTCATCATTTAATGTATGTTATAATCACCCTATTTAATGTATATTCATGATCATCTTATGCAATTTTCTTCTTTAAAAAAAACAAAATTTGTGGTATTTTCTTTTCCTTTGGGTTTTGCACAGTGGATTGTTACAACACTTCTCCCTATAAAAGTCTAGCACTCCCTACTTGCATTTCTACTTTGTTGTGAGCTCCTCTAGAACTGAAGTAAGTGTTGTAAGTGATGTTAGCATTGTTAACAATGTTGTGTTGGAGTTATGTATATCCCTTGTTTATGTTAGCATGTTGCTTTCCTGAATGTCTATTGGATGTGGGATTTTATGGTATCTCCTAGCACAGGGGGTAGGCCTCAAGGTTCCACATGGTTGGGAGGTCGGTGGTTTTTCTCCATTGGGTATTCTCACTACATGTTCATGTGTGTGGAGATTGATCATTGCACTATCGACTCATTAGTATTTCATGGAGTTGGTAGGAGGAGCTATCATCTTGTTTTAAATGATAATGCAAGAGAAAATGCAACTAATAAATTTTACAAACAAGAATGCCAAACCAACTAGGTATGTGCAGGATCATCATGGAAAAAATAGGCCCTTAAGTGGTGAAAAATTCAAAAAAATCATAGTTAGGCAACTTGACGTAAAAATTTGAATAATTTATCTATATTATTTCAAAAATATGTAAGAATAGAATCTGTAGAAAATTGAATGTAGTTTCTAAACTACTAGGTTTATTTTAAAAAAAATCTATTTGGTGAAAATTTGAAATTTCAATGCAATAGTACTTAAATTTCAAGAAAAAAATAAGAAGTAGGTGTCTATCTAACAAACCTAACCACAATAAAATAATAATATTTTTTTATAAGATTTTAGATATAAGTAGAGGACTCATGTTCAATGTGATGCATATAATTTTTTATAATTAATTATGAATTTTTTATTACAACTTTTAAAACATATAAAAACTCATATGTCTAACCATCTTAACTTGGTCAAAACTTCATGAAATTTTTTTTTTATTTTAATCCTATAGTATGTGAAGCATAGAATGTGACACATGTTTCAGATTAAAAAAATGTGATATTGTTTGAAAGTTATAGATTTTTTCAATTAGCCTATCAATCAAGACTTTAGTCGTAATTCAAATAGAAAATGAATAATAATTATTTATTAAATTGAAAGTAAAGTATAATTTATTTTGGTGGAAAGCTAAAAATCTCCTTTAAAAACCTTTTTTGTTTCATGAATTTTGGGTAAAAAAATTTACATCAGCCACATACCCTACACATACCCATCATATCGCCACTTTTTGGCCCATCATGATCCTACACATACCCAATTATCATTTCTTATGAAAATGAAAATGCACAAGTTAAGGCATCTGCTACTAGAGAAAATTTTGTACCAGTTTTTTTGAATGGAGCCCCAATTGACATTAATGGAAATTTAGCATTAACTGATGAATAATACTAGGGAGATAGTAAATGTTAAAATGTTGTAGTTGTATGATATGTATATATCTATTAGATTATTTAAGGTATTCAAAATCATTTATTACTTTTTTTTATTCTAGACTAAATAAATAGATGTCTCATTTCCTGGAGGAATAAAATAATCAAACATTTGTTTTTGGAAAGCAGAGAGAAAGATAAATCAATCGCATTGATTGCATACTGAGAAAAGAAATGTAACACAAAATCAAAATCCAACCTGGGTCCAACACTTGGCATGAATGGAAGTGATGTCGAGCTTCAAAAATTCCAACTTCTCCAATTCCACAATCCAAATTTCCAAAACCCCCAATTCCCAACAAAATCAACAATATATAAGATTTTTTTATAGAAAATTTTCTCACCCCCAAAGAAACATAATGAAATCCCCTAAAACGAAAAATATTTACAGGAAGACGAAACAATATCCATTGTATGCGATTCAATTCCACCTATCCCAACCAACTATAGAACAAATTATAGTTAGGTTTTAATTTATTAAATTATCTTCCTGACACAGACACAATAATTAATTTTAAATAAATTAAAATAATTTAATTTAAAAAATCATAACAAATAAATATGATAAATATCTAAATTTACACAAATGAGTAAAACCATTTACCCAACATTTATGCACACCTTATAATTAATTATAGAACCTGAATTTATAATATTTTATTCATTTACCATATTATTACCATTTCTTAATCATAATATTGCACTGTAAATTTATTTTATTAATAACTAAGATTATGTATTTATATATATTTATTTATCAAACTATACCTTTTTACTTAAAAAATTATTTTAATGTAAAATATAACCAAATAGGAATTTTATCAGAAAATTTAAATTAAATAAAACTAAAAGCTCGATAATTACCTGACCACTATGTAGGGTCGAAAAGAAAAACCTCAAGAAACACTAAATGACCAAATAATCAATACTGACAAGGTGCCAAACTGGATCCTCATCCTCTTCGAGGATGATGGCTAGGGTAGGGGATCAAGTGTTATCTCTAATCAACTAATCCATTGGGTTTCAAGACATGCTTAGACTTTCCAATTCAGGTGGATTTGATACCTGGTACCTACAACCTATAGCACACAAAATGGTCATGCATAAACATGTAAATAGAAACATTGTGAAAGGGAATCACATCATCGTAGGTGTTTAGAAGTGAGTGATGGGACACTGTCCCTTCCACTCAATCACATTAGTAAGAACAACACATAGTAATTGAATCAACTCATATAACAATCAACTACATCGTAATAAGAATAAGATCAATCACATGATAATCACATAACAGTCATGATAGGGTTAGTCGTCATAATCAAATCAGATCTCAATAGTCAACCGAATAAAATCACATACTAATAATAACATGTGCATAAAACCCCAAGTAATAGAAGTGACATTGATTGCATCATCAGAAGAATGAATCAAACATCATATAATGTATCATAGTGTCTCACCATAAAACAAATCAACTATTAGTCTATGAGGGAAATAGTATGAGAGGCACTACAAATGACAACATGGATCCTTTTGGTCTTGATGATAGAATTTCTACAATAGATTATGATGAAAATTTTGTTGATGATAAAGATGTTAGGATAAGAAGATGTAATGAGTTTATTGATGATGAATCCTTTGTTCAAACAAAGGAGTTTAAAGAATTTTTTATTCAGCTAAGGAGTAAGAATATTACATAAATAATTCAAAAGGTGGAGAGAGTTGATCCTTCACTACATGAGGAAGTTGAGAAGCAAGAAGATGAATAGATAATGCAATAAATTTCTACAATTACTCCTATTTATGGTAGGAGACTGATTAAAGATCTAGTGGTATTCGCTTGTTACCAAGATGTGATCTAACCTCTATGATTGCTTTGGATACAATAAGAATGTTCCTAAAAAATTTATCTGAAGAACAATATGATAATAACTTATTTGGTTCTCACTTTAGCCCAAGATTAAACAGTCTAGAAATTTGGTATATGACACAAAAAATAGGGAATCCAAGAGTAATCAGATTAGTTGGAGACAACACTAGAGATGTGGTGAAGAGAGCTTTAGAAATACTCCAACACAAGTAGACAAACTCATTGTATATGTTGCTATGCTAGATACTACTAAAATGTCACAAGAAAAACATGAAAAGTTATTGGATAAGCATAATAGGTTTCTTGATGAGTACAATAAGTTGAAAAAAACTACTGCTCAAGAGAAACCAATAGAAAAGGCCCTACCACCTCCCACTTCCACACCTCAATTCTCTACTCCAGATAGATAGATATTGTCTCTCAGAATTAGGGGATTAAAAGAAGAATTGTAGTTGGCTAGAGAGAATGAATAAAAAGCTAAAGAGGAAGATGGGAAGGTTGTAATAGATATTATTGATGAAATTGTGTGCAATATGATATCATGTACACTTCATAAACTAGATAATGTATGAAATTTTTACAAAAAGGTACATAAGGCTTATAAGTGTGTCGTAGAAAAATGGCCCCTTGTCATTTTCATGGCCTTTTAGGTCTTGTTTCATGATGTTTTGTCTATTTTGCTCTGATTTAATGATGTAATATGGCTTGAACATGAATATTTAGGTATTCAAATTCAAATAACAACGTCTTGTGAAGGTGTTGTGAAGTGTTGTAAAGCATTTATACACTTTTCTAGACTCTATCAATCATAATTCACCTAAAAACCACCTTTTCACCACTTATCAAGTCTTATTTTGAAGTGTTGTAAAGTCTTGTGACAAGCTTTCATGCTTTTCTAGGCATAACTTCACTATTTAGACCTTTCTTATGCTTTATTTGACCCCTTTATGCCCTTATATGATTTAATTAACTATATTTTTGAATGTGAACCCGACAAATAATATTAAATATGATTTAATTCTACCACCTAATTTTTCTTTAACACATTCCCTCCTTATTGTCAAAATATATGAATTAAACTTTCCTAGAAACAACATATATTGAGAATATAAGTGTTGGTGTGAGCCCAAGATCACCAACTACAACAAAAAAGTCCTTCATGAGATAGAGAGAGGCAACATAAGGCCATTTCACCAAATAAGGAGTGAATAGAAACGAGATGAATATAATTACATATGATGCAACCTTTTAAAGGAAATAAATTATGGCAGGTATAGAACTTCCCAATACGAGAAAGAAACCACCTATGAATAATTAAATGCAAAAATAATAAACTATTCTGCCTAAATAAACATAAGCAGATAAATGGTAAAAACCATTTACTCTAACACCCCCCTTAAGTGCAACTTAGAAATATTATTATGCAAAAATGAAGATGAAAAAAAGAAATTGAAATATTGGTCTTGGCTACATGATCATGTTAGGTACCCATTTATAATGCAAAGGAAATCTCTCACAATTGGAGAAAAGGAAAAAAACCTTGAGGGAAAAAAACCCTCTCCAAAAGAGAGAAAATAAATAAAAAACAATGCATGGATGGAGGACTCAATCACAACCTGTAAGGACTACATACATCATGTATATACAATCAATGACCCCCCAAATAAGAGGGAAAGAGAGACTATATATCCCAACACAATGTGTAATAACCTGCATAAATGGTAAGTGCCTATAGACAAAACATGATCCAATGTTGACAAACAACTTGTCTCCCTTTTGGAAGAAACAAAAAACAAATACAAATGCATGTATGCTTCCCATTCTAGATAGGAATCAACAAGTGAAATCCAAATTTAGGATGAAAATATCTCTAAAATATGCTCATGTTTCTCCATGACCTTGGAAGATGATGCCACGAACCAATCAGGAACATGCCCAATTACAATAGAAGGTGAAAAATAAGGTACCAATGGAAATTAATTCTGAACATTCTCCAGAGATTGAGATGGAGTGACAACAATTATACCACAACTATCATCAAATAGGAGGGATATACCCTCAAATGTGTCTTCTAAGTCACAAATGTGAGATTCCATGAATAGTGAACCAATGTCTGACAAATAAGAATCCTAATCAGGAAGACAATGAGATACAAATTGTGATGAATCACTAGACGTGTTCAATGAATCATCAACACAAGATGAATGGTCCTACTGAATAGGAATGATAGGAGCCTAAATCAATGACTCTACAGAATGAATCATTGATGGTGAAGATACATCAATTGTCCCTGATGGAGAAGAAGGAGCATCTGAAGAACCCTTGTCATCCTCATCTAAAGATTCAAAGTATTCCAAAACTTCAAACTCCTGCATAGTAGCACAAGACAATCTAAAGCAAGATCATCTAGGAATAGCTGAGTATTAGAATCTCCATGTATCTCCCAAATTGTAGTCCAAGGGATATGAGGACACTCAAAATGATCAATAGCATTCAAAGTGGCATCATCAATATGCATTGCAATAATTCCTAGAACATGACCCCTTTTGCAATTCCATGCAAATTTCTTACTATTACTACTAGGAAGGGGGAAAAGATTATATAAATGTGGCAACAAATGAAGCCATCAGATATGTTTTATGATACCATCTCTCCCTTGTTTATAGTTTCTTCTTTTCAACATAATGAGAGCAAGATGAAATGAAAACCCCATAATCAACTATGACAAAACTCCAAAAATAAAAAGATATTAACTGTCAACAACAATTAGAAACTCCCAAATACTGCAAATGAAATCTTCCCAAAATGCTTTAGGAAGTACTAATGCAAAAAACGGGTTAAGAATCAAGCAACTTCCAAGAGCACAAAAACACCAATATTGAACTTCTATGGATTAAAAGCACCACCAAACAAAAAAATATGAGAAATTCCTCAACCACTACAAAGGTGACAAAAAATCATTTATGTTGGTATATGGTTTACAAAAATCGGCCTCTATTTGCAAAATTTATGCAATTTATTTTAAAAAAGGCCTATAAAGACACTTTCAGAATCTTCTAGAGCTCGTAGTCACACCATATGACCACATAATGCATAGGGGCTAAAAAATGAGCCATATGACAACATAATGAACAGGGGTAAAGAATGAGCCTCTCGGGCCAACTAAAATTCAAATCACTAGGTTTGAGCACAGGGGACCAAGTCACGCCACCAAATAGCCAATCACCAAGAAACTTACACTTCAAGCCAAATCATGCATGCACAAGAAAGGACCTTCCACTTGTCATGTAAGCCTTTTCTCACATTATGCTTATTTGCACTAAGGTATAAGAAGACCAATAAACAAATATTTGGGCTCAACGTGGGATTAAAGTCCCAAATAGCATTCCAAGTAGCCACAAATAGGCCCACCTCAACAACTACATGCAAAAAAAACCCTATAAAATATTTGATGTAAAAAATTATTAAATATAAAGTTTGAAGAAAAATGTATCCTCCAAACAACAAATTCGTTCCCTAAAAAAAACACCTCTTTAGAGGAATTCACCAGAAATTCACTCACACCTGGAAAAAATCATGACCCATCGATACCAAATTCTCACATGATAGGGCAGAGATGATATCATGCCTTTCAAATTTCCAATCGAATTCTCCCAAGCAAGAATTAACGCCCTCTATGATTATGAATTGTGGGCCTCTACATAGCCACGACCTTCAAACAAGTAGTTAAAGATGTGTCTCCAATGCAAGAAAAATGAATGCTACCTCTCAAAATTTGATCAAGACTCTTTTACCATATGATAAAATTATGGCCTCCAATATAGATATTGGTTTCCTCCCCCAAAGATGAAACACAATCTATTGTGTATAGAGTGTTGCCTCATGAAGAATTCATAGCCACCAATAGAGAAATTGATCCTAGCAAAAAATCACGCAGCCTCCACAAAGTAATTAAATCATGCCTTGAATCACAACAAGATCACCCTCTAATCAATAACTTAGGCTCCTTGTGCTATATGATGGGCTGGTGAGAGGATGTGGAAGACCCTACAAATCATGGCTTCCAATGCTTGGAATTGAATAGTAATACGTGGCCTCCTCAAGAATATAACTACAACCTCTCTCAATGAAAATAGGCTTATGTGAATAGAGAAAAATTCAGCCCTCTTCAAATGAAAACTGCCCCTTTCAAAACCTAGCACAACCTCGGAATGGTAATGTTAGCTCTTAAAAATGCAAGAAAAATACCTCAAGAGGTTGCCAATCTCTTCATACATTTCAAGGTAACAAACAAGGCCAAATGATTTAGACCTTCTACTCTTCAGGTGCTGGCAGACCTAGGTGGGTGTACCTATAAAAATGAAGCAGACTTGACCTATGTTTAATTCCTAAAGCAATTTACCCACACTGGAAAATAGGAGTGGATAAATGAGTTTTAATTTCGTATAAAATGTATAAGCAATATCAAGGAAAAAATCAAATATGTTCATATGAAAAATTGAATGAAACTAAATAGTGGAATAATAGAGACTAGTGCCTTATTGGGTGTATGGAGTCAAATGAAAATTTGAAAAGAATAACTTCTTTCTAGCTGATACTCAAATTGTTTGGCATATAATTTTAAGTTTATAACTGGTATAAACATGCAGGAATGTGACTACTGAGTTCTTCTTAATGATCCAATATGAGATTCCCTAATTACTATGATTGACTTAAAGGATTTAATCTTTCCTTGAAAGACCCAATTAATCCAACCATACAGATACAACAAGTGTGCATTGATAAACTGAAAAATATCCTTGATATATCAGTTTAAACAATTAGAAAACATCAACCCTGAAGACAACTTCAGAAATACTTTTAATTAACACAACAAACAACTGAAACCATAAAAATTCCACCAAGTCAAGTGAATTCAATTGAAATCTCCATTTCTTTTACATGCATCATAGTCTCAAAAATATAAACATTTTGTATCTATTGTATTTTCTGTTCGATCTCTGCTCCCTCTTTCATTGTCAAAAATTGGTATTTATATTGGCCACATGAAAAATTGTGTCCCTTCACATTCACATCCGTGACGATCCAATTTTTCGGGCCTTTTCCATGTTCATTAGACACCCGCTGAGATGTCTTTCCGCTTCCCTGACACTCCAAGTCTCTTCGATTGTCAATAGATTATATATCGCTATGTAGTCTTGTAGTAACACCGACGTCGTGAGTCTCCCCGATGCCCTATGCCTTCATTCTTGAGTATCGCTGTGAATTTTAGGGGTAGACAAACATTCCTCCGACTACATCATGTTTTGTCGAGACTTTTCCTTCGTCAATTCTGATTGCCAAGACATAGTGGTTTTCCTGCTGATGGAACTTCATTCGGCATGAGCTTCCTATCTCTCTTTGATGATGCTAGTCTCGCTGAGTCCATTCTTGTCCAAATATACCGCCAAGTCCCAATGTAGTCCTGTTGCTGTGACATAAGGGGTCGGTAGGACTCCGTGACTTCATATCGATGACAACGACGAAACCCACCTTTATTTTGTTAGCAAGACCAAATGAATGCTATGAGACTTCACTTCTATGGCTTTAGTCTGGCTGATGAATTTCATTATCGGTGAGACCATGAATATCGCTAAGTCCATCAACCGACATATCTTCGTTATAGCGATATGGTAAATCGGCAAGACTTCCTCGAACTCACCTCGATGACATCGACGAAACCCACCCTACCTTATCAGTAAGACCAAATGAACGCTGTAGGACGTTACTCTGATTGCTCCTGTCTTGCTGAACTTTCACTTTTGTACTTCATCAGTATGACATAGGTTCTTGCTATGATGACCAATCCTAATGATTATTTGTCTCTCCAATGTCTTTATGTCTTTGATTGGTAAGACATACATAGGCTCGATATGACTTATTTTGATGAACATTATCTTGTCGATAGGATCCTATGGTTGCTAAGACAATGAACTATGTCCTGCCAATATGTGTCTTCAGATGAAATCATATAGGTATGACATTCCTAACTCTTGTCGATAGACTGCAAAAGATATACGTTAGTATAAAATGCTTTATGGATCGGGGAGACCCTCACCATCTCTTGCCGATATGAATTATACATTGAAATACTCAAGGTTAGATGAATTCTATGGGACCACATGACAGAAAATGGGAAAATTTGTTATGCAAAGCGGATTCATGAGCTTAGGGCATGGATTTCTTAGGAAACTTATGGGTACAGAAAGCCATAAAATTTTCAAAATTTTACAGTTCTAATAGTGGCTCCGTCTAGGGATGAATGATTGTGAGATCATTGTAAAGATCCAAATTTTTGGGTGAGCAGATTAAATTTTCAAGGTTATGGACCAGTAAGCAGGATAGAATGAATGGAAATGGAGATGAACATGACCCTATACTACTGTACATGGAAATATTTATTAATGAAGGAATGTCAGGATTGTCCATGTACTAGCAATTCCTGTTCCTTTTATTTCATAAACTACTGTGCATGGAAAAGAATTTTTAAGAGGATTTTCAAGAGTCGTCCATTCACTAGCAACCCTTAATTCTTTGTATTCCCTTTTTAAGAAAAGAAGTGCTTCAAAAATTTCCCATATACAAAAGTAACTCATGTTCTTCACTAGTCATGTTTTGCAAATAATATGAATCTTCACCTTGCTTTCCAACAACAACAAAAGGTCTGAGCCACAAAGCTTCAAATTTCCCATGTTTTCCCTTCTCTTGACATCTTGCATTCCACATTAACACCAGATCATTTTCTTCAAATTTTCTATCTTTTTCCCTTTTATCAAATAAATACTTCATTTGTGCCTGCAATTTCACATTCTAGTTTTGAGCCACCCTTCTTACTTCATCAAGCTCTACCAGTTGTTCCATTCTTTCCTCCATTGGTTCTAGAATATCTATATCTTTCTAAAGGATAAATTTATAAATCAAACAGTCTTGTACAACTCATTTTGTTCCATATACTAATTCAAATGGGGACTTTCCAATCACCTTTTTCACAGTTATCCTATCAGCCCATATAGCCAACCTCAATTTTGAATCCCAAGCCTTTTTATTCCCACCTAGCATCCTCCTTATGATCTTTAGGATTCTTTTGTTGCTAGACTCTGCTTGACCATTAGCTTATGGATGGTAAGGAGCTGCATAAGAAATACTGACACCATGCTATGTACCTTGAAAAATATTTAAACTATTAGATCCTCAAACACATCCCATTATCTCAGGATCAATCTTAATGGTAATTAAATCTAGTAATGATGTTATCCATTAAAAAAACTAGAGTCCATAACTTTACTTTTGCTTCTGCTCTGGTTGGGACCGCCTTCACCCATTTGGTGAAGTAACCTCCAAGGATGAGCTCAGGATATGCTCATAATTTGAGCATCATGATGTACTTTTAATATCTCTACTTTTATTGCTAATGGATGTTTTAACTCTTTTATTAAAGACTCTTTATCTAAAATGGGTAGTATCCTATAGCAATAGATTCCTACATCTTTGTAGCCCAACATCTCTATGTGTTTACCCTATTTGACTTCCCTTTAATGACTCCATATAAATGCGATGGTTTCTGGAAAATTAATGTATTAGATTTAATATGTGATTAATGAATGGATCGTGTTGTTTGCCACACATGCTTTCTTTCGCCTCTTTCGCCTTGTGCATCACAGGTTGTTGAAGGAGCATGAACGAAGCCATGCATAGGGATTCCGCCCTCAAGTAGCGGAGTCCATTTCTGCATACGACGCCATGTACCGGTTCCAAATCTAAGACTCTCTCGGTCGCTAAAGAAATCTTAAAATGATGGCGTGGGCTAACTGACACAATTTTATTTCCTAGTGGAAAGTTTGGAAAATTAGTTTAATTTGATGTTTCACCTTGTAATAAGGGTCATTAAAGTAATTTATAATGTATTAAAGTCCCATCAATGTGAAAAATGCAAAATTGTCAACAAATAATGTCAAAATTGCACAACAATGTAAGAGTTGCATAAAGCAACAATTAGGGAGTTAAAAAGGTTATTAGGGAGACTAAACATTAGTGGTAAGTTGTAAATCAGTTGGAAACTTATTATTCATGTTGTAATTCCTTTAAAAATACTCTTTGTACGTTTAGAAGGTTGTGGGTGATTGAAAATTTGAAATGGAATAATGGAAAGCACAGTTTTCTATAATTTTCTTCAGAAAATTCATAGTTTCCAGCCTTTGTACAGATTTGTACAGCCTCAAATGATGGAATAAATGTTTTTAAGTCTTACAAGGAACAATCACCTTCCACTCCCAATTCGTTTCATGCAGATTGGTTCATTTTTAAAGAAGTTATGCTATTTTTGTAAAAACAATCTAAATTCTGATCTAGGGTAACAGTTTCAATAAAATTTGTGTTTCTCACAATTTAACTGTTGGGTTGTGCTAAAATTTGGATAAAATGTCCATAATGATACCCTCTAAAGTCTCACTGGAGAGATTGGATTAATTTTTTGATATGTGAAAGTTATAGGTGATTGTTTGCATGCATATCTGCTTATTTCGACCTAATTCGTAGCAAAGAAGTCTGGACAGCAAGCATGTGTTCCAAAACAATATACCTAAAAATGAGATATGTTTTTAATGGCAGAAATGGGTGCTAAAAAATGTATTTATTTTCTTGAGATTCAATCTGGTTTGAAAGTTACACCCGATTTAGTGGTTTGATTCCCTTCAAGCAAAATTTGGGTTTTTGGTGCAAGAAATTTGTAAATCTAATAAAACAAAGGAATAAGATTGTGTAATTGGTTTATTTCTATCAAAATGATGATTTTGAATATGTATGAGGGTCTGGTTTGAGTTTTATAAAGGGTTAGAGTCAAGTTTGAAGAGTTGGGCTTTGTAGCCATGAAGAAATTCAAAGAAATTGAAATGATTTTCATAAAGGGTTGAATGAGAATTGTTTTAAGTATTTTTGTTTCTTCCTTTGC
>VDFB02184638.1:0-33742 GCA_007258455.2 Sequoia sempervirens | reverse complement strand
TAAAGAATGCAAGAGCAACCTATCAAAGAGAAATGTCCCTCATTTTTCATGACATGATCCACAAAATAGTAAAAGATTATGTGGATGATATTTTGGAAAAATCAAAGAAGATAAGTGAGAACATACAAGTCTTAGGAAATATAATTGATAGGCTTGAAGAATACAAAGTAAGGTTAAATCCAAAAAAGTGTGTGTTTAGGGTCTCATCAGGGAAGCTTCTTGGCTTTATTGTCTCACAAAGAGGGATAGAAATTGATCTAGCAAAGGTAAAATCCATCCTATATATGGAACCACTATAAACATTAAAACAAATGAGAGGATTACAAGGCAGATTGTAGTATATTAGAAGGTTCATAGCACAACTATTAGATAAAATTCAACCCTTTTTGCATCTTCTCCATAAAGGGGTAACCTACAAGTGGGATGAAAAATGTGATAAAGCTTTCCAATAAATCAAATATTATCTACTAACACCTCCAGTACTCATATAGCCACCAACATCGAACAAGCCACTAATCTTATACATCTCAGCAACATAGGCAACACTAAGAGCTCTTCTAGCACAACATGATGAAAACGAAAAGGAAAGAGCCATCTACCACATCAATAAAACCTTGGTGGGCTGTGAGATGAACTATTCACCCATTGAGAAGGAATTCCTAGCAATAGTTTTTTCTTCACAAAATTTTAGGTACTACATGTTGTCACATCAAATCAAGCTCATTGCAAAGATCGATACACTAAAATACCTTTCATCCAAAGCAACTCTCACAGGATGAATGGCTAAATGGGTGATGATCTTAACAAAATTTGACATAGAGTATGTGGAGAGAAAAGTAATCAAAGGACAAGTGATCACATACCAACTAGTAGAAGCAGATATCTATGCTAAGAACCCTTTGATATCTAATTTCCTGATGAATCAGTGTTCCTTATCAATCTCATAACTCAGTGGAAGATGTACTTTGATAGATTGTACACCCAACATGGATTAGGAGTAGGCATTCTTTTCATCACCCCCCAAGGTGATTGCATCCCAAATTCATACAGGCTATCATTCTTGTGTACTGTTGATGTGTTTTTTATGCACTTCTCAACACAGGCAATGCATAGGTGCACTACCTCTCTTGAAAGACAATCTTCCACAATTAGATTGTAGAACACTATCCCAAGGTCTCTAATGTCAGGTCTTGAAAATGCTTGTAATATCTCAGTTGATTTATGTGATTTTTTGGAATCATGAGGTGGACTTATAGATGAGTTACAAAGCATGGGAAGTTGGGTTTGCACATGCAATTTCAATGTGCTGGAAGTGAATGAACAATGGTTGTCCACTAAAAAAAACAAGCTGAAACTCATCAAGTTCATCTGTTTTAGCTTCATGGTGATGCTTTGGATCCTACTCTAACCAAGGATTAAAAGAAATAACAAAAGGAGAAGGGTTAAGAAAGCTATTCTAATCCTAAGCTATGAATGAATAATAACAATGGTGGCTACTACACTAAATAGGCTTCGTAAACTGAGTTTTGCTTGACCAAGAGAAACCTATAGCTACAAAAACTAGTGAAATCTTCTAAGGTCTGTTGATTTTCAAATTACACATACACATCATGAACATGCAATTGAACTAGGTTGCAACAATGACAGAAAGAAGCTCAGGCTAACTTTGCACAACAACTTGTCATCAACAAGTGCTAAAAGTATGGGCTGGAAGCTCATCAAATACTATAACAGCAACACCATCATGACAACCATTCAAGAAAATAATACTAAAACTAACATAGAAGGTAGAACCATGCATGTAAGATGAGAAAACTCAAAGAGAACATCCATAAAATCATGCAATGTTGTCTTCTATTACTGCAAATGCTTTTTACAATAGCTCTCCAACCCTTTAGAAATTAGGGGTAAGCCCCTATTTATAGTTTTCCAAAGCTAAAATGAATGGCTAGGATCAATTTCCAATGGATGGCCCAGATTTGTTTATAATAGGGTCTCACCTATCCCACAATATTCAACAATTAAAAATACATTACTTGTCTTTTCTCTATTTTGTCATCTAGTGCTAGTCACTTTAGCAATTTCATCATTTAGCTAATTGCCCTTTTACTATAGTTCAAATTGCCTAAAGGCTCCCCTTTGCTTGATGCATTTGTAGTGTTCTTCATTGGATCAAATAGGCTTGTCGATGATTGGCATCAATGGATTGGTCGCCCTTGATTCGGAGGATAGGTCATCATCATCTCGTGAAAAGTAGGAAAAATCTTTCATGCCTTCTTCAAGGCCACCCCCTTGTATTTTTGTCATTGACTTCCTTGGCATAGGCCTTCTTCTAACATTGACCCTATTGGTGGGTGCTAGGGGGAGAGGCAAACGTGAAATGAATGGTGACAAGAGGTATATGCCTTTCCTTGTTTAGCTTTCTCAATGGGTCTCTTGATGGACCCATAGTAGACTTCTTGAATCCTGCATACATGAAGTGTCGTAAGTGCTTTCATACACAAATCAAGGAAAACGTTAGTCAAATCTTGTAAAATCCTTGTTCGATCCATCCATGCATCATCAAAATATCATAATGTTCATATTTGGAGCTCATTTGGACCATAAACATTAATGCAGGCCCAAGAAGGTGGGAAATGAATGAAGGAAAACAAACCGGAAGGGAAGTTCCTGGACCTCACAAAACTTAGCAAAACTAGGATTTTTCAATTATAACACATGGAAAAAGGGGAAGGAAGAGTGCCTAGAAAAATTTCCTTAAGATTGGAATCATTTTAAAAAAATTATAAGCTTGGAAAGGGAAAGTTGGAACGGATGTTCAAAACGACCACGAAGGAATGGAGTCCTAGAAACAGCCACAAAGGGGCCGAGTCCCAGAGGCTAGGTTGTCAGGACTTCACATATGTTCAAAATTGAGTCCCGTGAACGCTACGAGGGTTGGGTCCTAAAGGCCGGGCCGCTAGGGTTCCACCAATGTTCCAAAACCCCTGAAACTTAATGAAACGTTGCCGAAACCTTGGAAGTTCACTTAGGCACCACAAACACATCCCAAATCCACCAAAAACTTTTCCCAAAAGTCAAAAATGTGGAAAGCAGACTGTCAAGGGTCCACAAATGTTTCAAAATAGCAAGAGAGGGAAGGAGTTCCGGAGGGAAAGTTCCAAAACCATAGAAACTTAATGGAACATTGAAGAAACCTTGGAAGTTCACTTAGGCACCACAAAAACATCCCAAATCCACCAAAAAAGTTTTCCCCAATGTCAAAAATGTGAAAATCAGACTGTCAAGGGTCCATAGATGTTTCAAAACAGCCAAAGAGGGAGGGAGTTCTAGAGGGAAAGTTCTAAAACCACCAAAACTTAAGGGAACATTGATGAAACCTTGGTAGTTCACTTAGGCACCACAAACACATCCCAAATCCACTAGAAAGTTTTCCCCAAAGTCAAAAATGTGGAAAGCAGAACTTTGGGGGTCCACGAATGTTTCAAAATAGCCAAAGAGGGAGGGAGTTCTAGAGGGAAAGTTTTGAAACCACCAAAACTTAACAGAATGTTGATGAAACCTTGGCAGTTCACTTAGGCACCACAAAAACATCCCAAATCTACCAGAAATTTTTCCCCAAAGTTAAAAATGTGGAAAAAAGTGAATCAAACAATCAGGGACCAAGTCAGCAGGAACAAGACAAAGGGCAGAAAAGGGACGGGGGACTTTATTTCTCCCTGGATTTGAATACCCCAAGTAGGTGAATTTGGTTAGGAGGATTTGATCATTTGAAGGCACATGACCAATTTGGGCTTGGAAAATGGGGCACACAAAACAAGTTAGGAGTAAAGTAGCCTATTGGGAGTGAAAAGAGGGGGTCACTGCCTATGGAAGGGCATGTGTGCAAAACATGCACAACAAATAGCAACTCGCTTTGGAAATGCTCTAGGGCATTTTGATGAAAAACTGGAATCACGAACCTAGAATCTTTGGTTCTAACCTTCACGCTAGGGTAAAATAACCAGACGCTCAACCAAAGGATCAAAACCACTAGCCAACCCAACCTTCAGTATGTTGAAAATCCAAGTGTGAAGTTGTGTTAATTCCCATCCTTCAGTTGCTACAGGAACCCAAGCTCTGTCAAGCTAAGCTACGTAGTTTATTCTAACTCCAAAAGCATCTGGGACATTACCTTGCTGCTAGTCAGGCATCCATAGCCCCAATGAGGTTGTCATTGTGATTCTCTCAAACATTGCTCTACTGTTGGCCAGGCGTCCATAGCCCCAATAGAGTTGCTCAGATACCCCTGAAAAGTTGAATTTTCTCTTTCTTTTAATTTTCAATTTTTTCTTTCTTCCTTTCTTTTCTCTTTTCAGCTCTTTTGTTTCAACCCACAAGCATTGAAGCTCGCACTCAGGGCTGAGAATCACAATGGCGCTGGAGCAGAGTTTTAGATTTTTCACTTAACTAGACTTCACAAAAGGCCCTATAGTGACTGTCAGATTCTTAAGATGTGTAAGAGCTATAAGATTTCAAAATACGTCAGAGTCAGACTAAACCAACAACTTATCCTCTTTTAATCAAACACCCAGATCACTTGACACTAACAAAAGACCCTCACCATCCACTCTGAAGACTTGATTAGAGTTTGACAAAGAAATACGTAGAACAACCCTAGGTGATAAGTATGGTTGTTGTGTGCATAGATGTGCCTAGCTAAAAGTAGAGGGACCCCGAGCAAAGTAGCAACAAAGCAAAAGAAAACAAAAAGAAAGCAACCTACAAAGCAAGCAACCTATATAAAACCAACTAACCTAAGGAAAGTAGGAAAGCAGAGTATTTACAGGAAACCTATACTACTCAAAACAGGCTATGTACAAAGATATTTACAAAGCACTATGTTTAGGGAGGGAAATCTGACATTAATGCTCATTGGATTTTGTAGTGCATGCACAAGAAAATGGGAGATCGTTATCATTCTTAACCATGCAAACTTATCTTTATATTCAAAAAAAGAAAGTTCAACATTGCGACACTCAAGTTCAATCACATCATCATGAAAAATCAGCAATTGAGGAGGCTCATTGAACCCATGGTTAATCCATAAACATGTTCATTTTCCCTCATTTCCATAATCAAAATAATAAGTGCAGTTATGAGAAATAATAGGGGCAAGGAAGGATAGAACCTGGATGTCAACACATGGAGGTGGCAGTATTGGATAGTTGAGAGTAAGCACAACATCATTGATCATTGCATCGGTAGCCTTGAACGGGCGCAGTGGGGGATGCAACACTTCAGACATTAAGCTTGCATAAGGCTGGGAGGACGAGGAAACAAATAGCTCTTCCAATCTACCAATGGGACCTACAACGCTTGTTGGTAGTTCTTTAAAAAGAAATACTTCTCCACATTGATCATTTGCAAACTTGTGATCCACTTGGTTGTTTTCCTCAAGGGGCAGCATGTTGTCTTGTCTCCTTCCCCAAGTATCAACCTTCTTTTTATGATGTTCAATGTCATGGGATAATGACATGCATGTATCTATCCTATTATAGCTCCCTAAATATGAAGGAGGATCAGCAATGGTCATGGTGGAAGGACTTCTAGTTGTGTCTTGTAGTTGGTCATTCCATCATACTTGTTGGAAGCCATCAAAACACTCCCACCTTTGTATTCTTCCCTTTGTTGTTCATGCATCTCATCATGACGTTCACTCGTTTCCTCTTGCTCGCTATCACTATAAATGGAGAAGGAGCTCCTCTCCCAATCTGGAAACTCTAGTGCATCACTGTTTGGGGGCTCAAGGACTATATATTCATCACTACTATCTTCTGGGATGTGCTCTTCCTCAACATGAGCATACCTCTATAGTGCAGCTCCCAATGGAAAGAAGTCATCAATTGATGGAACCTCATCAAGGGGACCAAAGTCTACTACACAATTTCCCTCCAAGGGCTCGGCATAAATCCTATCATTCATGGTGTGCAAATGCTCTTCAAGAGGAAATTCTTGATGACTAGTGGACAACATTCCTATTTGATCTAATTCATCGCTCATAAGTCTGAGACTATATTGTTGTCCTTCTTCTATTGTTGTCCCAACATCCTTTTGAGGACCACCTTCAACTGAGTTGTCACTTGGCTCTGGCTCTTGGTCTTCTACTTTGTTCCGAGCAGCAAGTAGAGGAGGTCGGGTGCTTGGCTGCTCCACTCGTCCTCTAACTTGTTTGATAGCCTCTTTGCACAGTCCGCATGTGAACTCTGAGTGCGATGAATCATGAAGTTTGTACCAATTTGGTAGCAACAACACCTTCAAATCCACATGAAATATTAATTCAAACCAATCCTTTTCTAATTTGGAGAGGAGTTGGTCATATATTTCTGCTACTACATCCTCATCATCACTTGAAAAAGAAGCTTGATGGTAGACAGCCACGACGAGTGGTTGTTCCCATTCATCCAAATCTGCATTTTCAAACTCTCGATCATTGTCATTGATGAAGGAGAGGTCTTCTAATCTGATTTCACTTATTTCTTCATCATCATTTTCTATTTTTGCAAGGTTGTCATCCCTTTCCTCTTTCTGATTTTTAGCATTTGAGTTGGTTTTCCTATCATCCACAGCTGCAACTTTATTGGTTCATCCTCAACTACCAATTTCTCTTCTTCTGAAGTGGACGACTACCTTTGATTGGTGGAGCAAAGGCCTTCTAAATTAGTTTCAATCAAACTTTCACCAAGGTACCTTGTTGTCCTAGTGAAATTTGCATCTTCCTCCTGGTTTTCAACTTCAATGTTTGTTGCTCCAACATCAACTTGTATCAAATTTCTTGGTTCATCCTTACTTTGTTTTCCTCCAGATGTTGACAGCTCTTCTGCCTCATTGGATAACTTCTCTTCATTAGGAGTTGGCTGCTCCAACTTGTCTGAACAACTCTTGGCTTGAGTGATAATGTTTGTGCATGATGAGCGAGTGAATTTAGAGTGGGGTGCATTGTGAAATCTAGACCAACTAGACATCAATATTTCCTCCAATCTCAGTTCATCTTTGCTACTCAAATGTTCATAGATCAGCTCCTTGAATGCCTTAGCTGCCATGGTTGTCAATTATTCCTCTGGGTCTACAGGAGCTAAAGGTTGGTAGATTTCCTAAAAGGGAATTTCTCCCTGCAAGACCCTTTCGATTCTGCTCAAGAAGGTCAAACATCCCAATTTTTTGTGTCAGCGAGTGCAATGGATCTGACATCTATCTGCCAATGTGAATTGCTACAATGGCTTCTTCAGTCTCTTGTTCAAATCTACATGCAGCTGAGTGATGTTGATTTGTGTGTGCTGCTCCATTTTGACTCAGCTTCTTTTCCCTTCAATTTCTTTTTATTTTTAACATTAAAAGAGATCTCCTTATCTCAGATTTCTTCTTTGAAAGTGCTCTTTTCAATTTCCAACTTTCAACTTTGTAGCTTCAACATGTCATGCCCTCCTTCTAGTGCCAATTCTATTGATGGCGTTAGTAGGAGGAGGGCATAAAATGAATCACTTCCAATATTCAACTTGTATTCCCAACATGTTAGCCCTCCTAGTGCCAGTTATGTTGATGTGTTTTTTTATGCACTTCTCAACACATGCAGTGTGTAGGTGCACTACCTCTCTTGAAAGACAATCTTCCACAATTAGATTGCAGAATACTATCCAAAGGTCTCTAATGTCAGGTCTTGGCAGTGCTTGGAATATCTCATTTTATTTATGTGATTTGCTGAAATCACAAGGCGGACTTACGAATGAGTTACAAAACATGGGAAGTTGGGTTTGCAAATGCAGTTTCAAAGTGTTGGAAGTGAATGAATAGCGGTTGTCCACTCAAAATAGCAAGTTGAAACTCATCAAGTTCATCTGTTTTAGCTTCATGGTGATGCTTTGGATCCTACTCTAACCAAGGATTAAAATAAACAACAAAATGAGAAGGGTTAAGAAAGCTAGTCTAATCCTAAGCTATGAATGAACAGTAATAATGGTGGTTGCTATAGTAGATAGGCTTCCTAAACTGAATTTTTCTTAACCAAGAGAAACCTACAACTACACAAAACCAGTGCAATCTTCTAAGGTCTGTTTATTTTCAAATTACACATACACATCATGAACATGCAATTGAACTAGGTTGCAGTAATGATAGAAAGAAGCCCAGACTAACTTTGCACAACAACTTGTCATCAACAAGTGCTAAAAGTATGGGCTGGAAGCTCATCAAATACTATAACAGCAACACCATAATGATAGCCATTCAAGAAAATAATACTAAAACTAACATAGAAGGGAGAACCATGCATGCAAGATGAGCAAAATCAAAGAGAACATCCATAAAATCATACAATGTTGTCTTCTATTGCTACAAATGCTCTTTACAATAGCTCTTGAACCCTTTACAAATGAGGGGCAAGCCCCTATTTATAGTTTTCCAAAGCTAAAATGAATGCCTAGGATCAATTTCCAATGGATGGCCCATATTTGTTTATAATAGGGTTTCACCTATCCCATAATATTCAACAATTAAAACTACATTCCTTGTCTTTTCTCTATTTTTTCATCTAGTGCCAGTAACTATAGAAATTTTGTCATTTATCTAATTTCCCTTTTACTGTAGTTCAAATTGCCTAAAAATTTCCCTTTGCTTGATGCATTTGTAGTGTTCTTCATTAGATCAAATAGGCCCGTCAACGACTGGCATCAATGGATTGGTCATCCCTGATTTAGAGTACAAGTCCTCATCATCTCGTGAAAAGTAGGACAACTTCATTCCTTATTCAAGGCCACCCCATTGCATTTTTTTCATTGACTTCCTTGGCACAGGCCTTCTTTTAACACTGACCCTATTGGTGGGTGCTAGGGGGAGAGGCGAACATGAAATGAATGGTGACAAGAGCTATATGCCTTTCCTTGTTCAAATTTCTCAATGGGTCTCCTGATGGACCCATAGTAGACTTCTTGAATCCTGGATACATGAAGTGTCGTAAGTGCTTTCATACACAAATCAAGGAAAACGTTAGTAAAATCTTGCAAAATCCTTGTTAGATCCATCCATGCATCATTAAAAGATCATAATGTTCATATTTGGAGCTCATTTGGACCATAAACATTAATGCGGCCTAAGAGGGCGGCATCAAATGAGGGACAACAAACTAGAAGGGAAGTTCTCAGACCTCACAAAACTTAGCAAAACCAAGATTTTTCAATTATAGTGCATGGGAAAAGGGGAAGGAAGAGTGCCTAGAAAAACTTCCTTAAGATTGGACTCATTTGAAAAAAATTGGAAGCTTGGAAGGGGAAAGCTGGAGGGTCACTACCCTTTTGAAAATTCAATGAGCACATGGCAGCCCGGAAGGAAAGTCTCGAACAATGACGGAGGGGTGGAGACTTGAAAATGGCCACGGAGGGACGATGTCACAGAAACAACCATGGAGGTGCTAGGTTCTAGAGGTCGGGTCGTTGGGGCTCCATAGATGTTCAAAATGGCCATGGAGGGATAGAGTCCTGGAGAGTCCCGGGTCTTTAGGGCTCCATGGATGTTCAAAATGGCCACGAAGGAATGAAGTCTCAAAAATGGCTAATGAGGGGCCAGGTCATCGAGGGGTTCCAAAATAGCCAAAGAGGAACGGACTTTCAAAACTTAACAAAACATTGACGAAACCTTGGAAATTCACTTAGGCACCATAAACACATCCCAAATCCACTAGAAAGTTTTCCCCAAAGTCAAAAATGTGGAAAGCGGAACATGGGGGTCCTATGGATGTTTCAAAAAAAGCTAAAGAGGGAGGGAGTTCCGGTGAGGGAAGCTCCTAAAACCAACAAACTTAATGGAACATTGAAAAACCTTGGCGTACCACTTTAGGCACCACAAACACATCCCAAATCCACTGCAAAGTTTCTCCCCCAAAGTCAAAATGGGCGCTAACGGCCGGGGGTCCATGGATGTTTCAAAATAGCTAAAGAGGGAGGGAGTTCCAAAGGGAAAGTTCTGAAACCACTGAAACTTAACAAAACATTGGCACAACCTTGGCAATTCGCTTAGGCACTACAAACACATCCCAAATCCACCAGAAAGTTTTCCCAAAGTCAAAAATGTGGAAAGTGGACTATCAGGGGTCCATGGATGTTTCAAAATAGCCAAAGAGGGAGTTTTGGAGGGAAAGTTCTAAAACCACCGAAACTTAATAGAACATTGATGAAACCTTGGCAGTTCACATAGGCATCACAAAAATATCCCAAATCCACCAGAAATTTTCCCCCAAAGTCAAAAATGTGGAAAAAAGCGAATCGAACGATCAGGGACCAAGTTAATAGGAACAATACAAAGGGTAGAAAAGGGACATGGGACTTTATCTCTCCCTGGATTTGAATACCCCAAGTAGGTGAATTTAATTAGGGGGATTTGATCATTTGAAGGAGCATGACCAATTTGGGCTTGGAAAATGGGGCATGCAAAACAAGACAAGAGAAAAGCAGCCTATTGGGAGTGAAAAGAGGGGGTCCCTACCTATGGCGAGGCATGTGTACAAAACATGCACAACATGTACCAACAACATTGCTAAGTACAAGGCCTTAATTACAGGTCTAAGGATAGCAGTTCAATGGAAGATCCAAGAGATGAAAGTCTATGGAGACTCACAACTAGTTATCAACCAAGGCAATGATGACTATCAAACTAAAGATGACAAGTTCACTCCTTACAAAAAGATAGTGGAGAATCTCAAGGATCTCTTCATAGACATAAATTTTGAGCAAATTCCTCACATGAACAATAGAGCAGTAGATGCCATAGCAACAATCAGATCACTATTAGACATGTTGAATAATGTCCTCCAATATGAATTCTGAATCTGAATTTGCATCTGTCATTGTTGGTTTTGGATCTCCATGGTATCATGACATATTCACTTACCTAAGTAAAGGAACTCTCCCATCGGATATCACCCCAAACCTTAAAACAACCTTTGTTAAAAAGGCATCCTGATTCATGATCCTAGGTGATACCCTTTTTCATTAAAGCATCAAAGGGACATTACTATGATGTATTAACTAGGAGGAATCCTCAACTACTGTAACAAAATTACACAATGGAATATGTGGGTCCCATTCTAGTGGTATGCCATTAGCTAAGAAACTGTTGAGGACAGGGTACTATTGGCCAACCATGGAAAAAGAAGCTCATTAGTATGTGTGGAAGTGCATCTAGTGTCAACAACATGGAGATTTGATTCATGCTTAAACTCAAGAATTGCATCCAATGATCACACCATGTCCTTTTTCATAATGGGGCCTAGACGTCATAGGAAAAATCACCCCAACCTCATCCAATGGCCACAATTTTATCATAACCACCATTGAGTACTTTACTAAGTGGGTAGAAGCCATTCCTATGACCTGCATAATGGGGAAATAGATTGCCAAGTTTATCCCAAATTACCTTATCTGCCATTATGGTGTCCCACAAACTCTCATCTCAGATAATGGAACCCCCTTTAAAAATTAGGATGTGAAAGCGTTGTGCCAAAGATTCAATATCCAACACCGATTCTCTACCTTGTACTATCCTCAAGGAAATGGTCAAGCATAAACTATGAACAAAATTATCCTGAAATAATTGAAGAAAATAGTTAATGAAGCTAGTCGTGACTAGCATCTACAGTTAAATCCCACTCTCTAGGCCTATCGAACCAATATCCGCACACCTACAGGTGCAACCCCTTTCTCTTTGGTCTATGGATTAGAAGCCATCTTTCCTATTGAGGTTAAGCTCCCATCATTGTGATTATCACTACAAAACTTGATTACTGAGGAAGAATACAAAGTGTCTCGACTGAATGAGCTAGAATTCCTAGATGAACATCATCTTGATGCCCTTAATCATTTACAAGTATACCAAAACTGACTAAAACAGAGCTATAAAAAGAGGATCAAATTTTGGTAGTTCCAAGTCGGAGATCTTGTCCAAAAGAAGAATCAGAAGAATCTTTTAGATCAAGACAACAAAGGAAAGTTTTAACCTAACTAGTTGGGTCCATTTTTCTTCACAACTAGCTATGGATCAAGAGCATACCAATTGTCAACACCTGAAGGTGAACCCTTGCAGGAGCCAACCAATAGCTTGCATCTCAAAAAGTTTTATGCCTAGTCTTGAAGGGTGTAAATTAGAAAATACAAAAAATCATAAAATAATAGAAATCCAAAAAAATGAGAAAAAGGATTGAAAAAGTAAAGACAAAAATTGTCCTCTAGTGAAAACCACTTCTGTGGCACTTTGGGAAAGTACCTTGGTGAAACCTGACAAACAAGCGCATTGCATAACTAAAGCATCTCTATTCTTTGGATCTTTTTTCCTATCATTATTTGCATCACCATTTATCCATCATCTGCATCCTTATCATGGCTTGACACTGTGAGGTATCATGAACCCTTTAGCACTACTTGGCATATTCCAAAGATTAGTTTGTCCTGCCTTTATCGAAGTAGTCTAGCATGTCACACTAGGGGCATTTCATTATAGGTAATATCAGGTTCTTGTATATCTTGTGGTCATCCAAAATCTTATCTCGAAAATCCAAAAACATTCATAAAATCTTATCTCATCAGAAAATCCAAAAACATTCGTCAAATATTGTACAACTAAAATCCAAAAATATTTAGAAAATTGTAAAGGAAAAATCCAAAACATCTAGAAAACAACAAAAACCCTAAAAAGGTCAAACATCAAAAATCCAAAAAGTGGTCCCCTTGTTGAACTAAATCATCTCTGAGCTTGAATGTAGGTAGGGCCATCATTGATGTGCCCCCGAGAGACCCTAGGTCAATCCTTTAGGAGTCCATTATAATAAACTAACGTCTTTCATATGTTCATATCTTCATCTTGTAAATGGGTTGAGTCAGTCAAATTACGTGGTCTTTATGTGTATAACGTAGGAAAGGCTTATCTTTAATTAGCCCCTGAGGCCCCTAGGATAGGTCTTTAGGTTAGGTTCTTTGTCAAAAATCAAAAATTCTTAGAAAACCCCTAAACATTTGTAAAATCCTTGAAAATACAAAAAGCATCTAGATATTTAAAAAACACAAAAAACATTTGAAAATGGAAAAGAAAAAAACAATAGAAAACATTCAAAAAACCCTAAATAGGCTCAAAGAATCTAAAAATCTTAAACATCCACATAAACTTTCAAAAAGACCAAAAATAGCCTCAAAACATTTCAAAATACCAAAAACATTGAAATATTCTAGAAAATCCAAAACCCATCCATCCCATCTCGCTTTCACCCACAATAAACTTTCATCCATAATAAATCTATCATCACCTTCAACTTTTGGCGAGACGAATAGAAAAAAAGGTATCGAAAGTCATAAAATGAGAACCTAATTGTCAAAATCTAAAGTCTAAATCATAGGTAAATACATCAGTGAAGTTTATATCAATGGCTCATGTTAGCATCATCATCCTAACATCAAAAAACCTCTAACAAACATGTCCTAGGATGTATCCTTCCTATGATGGACATTAGTATCATTTATCACCTTAGTTAAATTGAACTAGGCAAGAGACATAGATAACACTAACTGCTTGTTTTTTATCTTTTCTTATGATTTATCTTAATGACCCATTCTGAGGACCTCTTGATGATGTCTATCAAAATGATTTAGAGAGAAAGGAATGGGGCATCGATCATTATATTTCATTTGTTGTGCTTGTGGGTAATCTTGTAATATAATCATGGTGCATACTTGCTTAGTTGTGTGTAGGAAGGTGGTTTAGGGTATGTTGTTGACTATTGCATATGCTTTAGTCCAATATGTTCTAAACTTCTAACTTGCATTCCAATGAGGTTTTTGTATGTCAAGGTGTGAACAAAAACTATCCTATCTTCTTCTTGAGTCAAATTCCATTACACTAGATACAACATCATCTTGGTTATCAATACCTTGATGCATCATGTCTATGTTATATCAAACAATAAGAAACAACAAAAAATCCCAATCTCGAAGTGTGAGCATCTCACCATCTTGCATTTTTATCCTCCATTTTGCATTTTTTCATCACCATCCCTAATAAAGTCTCGATGGATCATGGAATTGTTGGATATTTTGAAGCAATCATCAAAACCAATGGTCATTCATTCTTTATTCTTCTATCTTCTCTTTGCACTAACCTGGTATCATGAAATTCAATAAAAACATCGTCAACGCTTCCACCCTGCATCCACAAACCATCAACATACATGCATCTCATAATCATAGCATAATCATAGCATCCATCTCATAATCATTGCACATCTTGCATTTTGCATAATCATTTGAGTTGTAATGAATAATATACATTGGTTATTCTAAGCATCTTAAATCATTGCATATCATAAGAATTTTCATCCATACATCCACATGCATGCATCATCATCATAAAAAAATGCATAGAAAATACACAAAATAAATGTATCGACATCATTTACATCACATATCATTCATTCCATGGCATATCATGAAAATATACTAAAAAATAGCATAAAATTGCATCCATTCATATCATGATCATCGCATATCACATAGGCATCTCATATCCATCCATGCATGAAATAAAGTGAACACATCATAACATAAATTATCCATATCCGTATCATATATATATCAAAAGATGAATGTCATGGTACAAATCTGGATTAGTGTGTGTATAACGATCATAAGTACGATATCCATGAGGCTATCAAAAAGGAGCACATGAATGCATAGCTATGATAAAGAATGGGGAAACAAAATTAAAAAGTGTCTATACATCAAAAGCTAGCCCTGATGGCTGCTACCCTCTCCAGCTTGCCTCTCAAGCTAATCCTCTGCTCGCGGTAGTGCATCAATGCGTTGTGAAAAATTAGGTTGTCTCAATGCCACTGGTACATCATGATGATAATGTTTTCTATAATATGTGGCCTCTATAACTACCTCTCTATACAACCATGCCAAAACTATCCGACCATGAGTAGCCACCATCATAGCTTCAATCTACTGGCACCTAGCAACCTCCTAGTCTCTCTTAGTGGTCATGGCCTATACCCAATGTAACACCTTATCTCTCTTGGTTGTGATGGCTACCACTTGCTATTGTTCCTAGTCTCGCTCAATAGTAATACCCAAAATCTACTAGTGGGCCTAATCCCACTCACCAGTCAATGTCTACACCTACTACTATAGTTGTTGTATCTATGCGTCCCTCACATTTGGTGGTGTTTGTACCTGTGGTTATACCTATGGAGGATGTTGTACAACCAGGGGAGCCCCCGAAACCTACCCATCCTGGTTTTCCTAGCCACCCTATCCTTTGGCTCTCCCTGCTCCCTTGCCTATGGGCCTCCCTCATGGAGGAGCACTTATTGGATCTTTCAACTATTGGGGAGGTGCAAACCAAGTGTCATATGTAGGCATAGTATGTGCTACTGTTTGTCCCTGATCATTCACCCAAGGCTGAGCCACTAATTTCCTGAAGCTCTTGACTATCTCAGGAGATAGAATGGTTAGTCCCCATGTGGGAACCTCTCTGGTTGACCTAGCAAAAATGGCCCTATATGCATTATCAAGTCTATCTTGGAACTCTCCAAACTTTTAGGCTACCCTATCTAGTAGATATTTTTCAATAATATGATGCTCATGACCCTACATATATCAGGTATGCCTAGCAAAGTATAGTTGTTTCATATCATCAAACCATGGTGGCATCTAAAACCATGAGTGCCAATAGAAAATTGTCATGTCATCAATCACTTGTTGCCAATACGAGAGCCCAATCTATTTGGTGTGCCTTAGGGTAATGGCACCTCTATACCTCTAAATGACAAGATCATCTAGCTCCATGTCTACCATTTGAACAATAGGTTAGAGCATAGCAATGTGCTCCCACACCCAAATGTGTAGCAAAGTCACCGCCGCACCAATCACTCTCCCATCACAATAAAAAAAATCATGCACATCATGATATAAGGAGACTACACTACTGAATTTGAGTCCATTTTCTGACGAACGTTTGTTGGTCATTCGACAAACATTTGTCAAAAAATCAAAAAATTGACGAAAAAAAATTTGTCACTATTTTTTTGTCGAAATTACGATGACAAATTAAATGTCAAAATAACGGCACAGATTTGTCGTTCGTTGGCATCATAAAATGACTCATTTTCATCAGAATATTGATGAAAACTTCATGTATCCACCGACGAATTACAACCAAAATGGAATTGTGATGGCTCTTCTAAAGCATCAAAACAACACCAGAAGTTTGTCACCATTTTGATGAAATGGGAAAGGAGTTATGACGAAGCTTTTTTCATAGCTATAGCAACTTTGTCAAACCTTTTCAGTAATTCGTCAATGGCCTTCGTCGAAATTGCGACAAAACAATGCAATTTTTTTTAAAAAAAATATTCGTTGAAATGTACCATCGCGGAGACTCTTAGCAATGACCACATAAGCCAACCCATCGGTGAGAGATCAATCATTGGTATAGGATAGAAAAATCACTTTGATATTCCATGTCTTGCCAATGACTTTCATCAGCAAGACAGATCCAATGTCACATCGATTTGACCTCTTTAGGAGTTTTGAACATAGCTGGTTATCAGCAAGAAATTTTGAGGATCTCACCGATTAAACAAGTGTCTAAAAGCAAGTAAACAAATGGAACCTATTAATTTTCTTATTTTGAGGTTCTTTAAATCATAGAATAGATACCATCTTCTTGTGTATAATGTACTTATATTCAGATTTGAATTCGAGACCAATTGTCATTGAACATTCTAGTTTACTTGCATAGAGTATTCTATAAGCAATATATTGATAATTCCAAATGATTTATGGTGTTGTACAACTCTACCTATCATCACAGTTTTGTTGTCCCCCCTAGAGAATCCTACAAAGACAAGTTTACAATACTAAGTCAAATAATATGAAAGAGACTTACTTCCATACAAATTAAATGATTATTCTCACAATGGAAATTGTCTAATTACAACAGCAATTCCATGAAAGGTTATCCATGCTTCATAAGAGATGATTGATCATACATACATATTGCAAGATGCATAGAAAAGAATTACCTTGAGAACAAACCAAGGGCTAAAAAGGGAAGGAGTTAAGAAAAGTCCGGATTGAAGAGAAAATGTGTAGGGAAAATGTTGAGCGGTGTAAGAGAACAGAGCTTGTAGAACATATTCTTTGACCTAATCAACCTCCTTGAACAATTTAAAAATTAAAATACTAACACATACATGAGACATGTGATGAACTTCCAATATCTGCATTTTTCATTAATGCAAAGGTAGGTAAAGGAGAAATAATTATAATTGTAACACTATTCATAGTCCAATAAATTATGTTCATAATTTGTGTTCAATGGACCTCAGTTTTATCATTATACTTCCCATCTAATACCATATTTTAATCCAGGGTTCAACTATCTCAGATCTAAAGAAGCACCTTCAATTAACCATTTAAAGTACTATAAAATAAGGTAAGACTTTTACTTGAGAAAGATTGGGTACACTTGTAGGATTAAAGTTCTCGCAATCATTAGGATTTATTGGCACACAGACACAACCTACAACATATGAAGTAATGGATGACTACAATTTAGTGAAATGGTCCTTAATATGTGACTAGTTTGCAAATTGATTGGTAGAAAATAAGATTACAAATAGATCTACATGAAAAATTAGGAGGACAATCTACTATAATCATCAAAATAGATGAAAAGTGCAAAGGAGCTACATCTCTAGAGCCTAAAAAAACACATGCAAGAAACATTAAAAGAAAAAACAAACCAGTTTTTGGATGAATACAAAATGGTGCCTTCAAAGTGATTCATATGCTTTCACACCTAACAGGACATTAAGAAGATTTTAGTCTTCCTTTGTGAAATTAACTACTTACAGAATAAACCCAGAAACTACTATTATATACCTCCATGTCTAGCCGAGGGTAGGTATAAGAGAAAAAATTCTCCATGCAATGCCGAAAAATATCAATGTGTGTGTAGATTTATATTACTCAAAATATCATTTCACTGCCTAAGGAAAAATACCAAAGTGATGTTTTAAATTCCAATCTTCACATAGGCTCCCTTATTGCTACACATGCATATACAAGCATTATTCAAGCTCTAAACTATTCAACTATTAAGGATTTAATTAGCTATAAGATGGAAAGTTGTTGTTTAGACATAATCCATCATCTTTTACATATCTTTATTCACTCCTAGTGCTTCAGATAAATTTGTGTAAATGAGATAGAAATGTGAATCTTTTATGACAAAGAAAATTCTTTAAAGGAGACGGGAGAGAGAAAATGGTAGGGGGCAAGAGAATACTTGAATGTATAGCAAAGTATAACATTTTGATCATTATAACAATGAAATAAATCTTAAGTTTGAAGCATTAATATCATTTACAACATTTATGATCAAGAATGAATGTAAGTAGAGAAACTTTTACATATCTGCAGATGGTACAAAATTTCATGGTTAAGTGGAAGCTTCCCATCAACAACAAGATCCAAATATCGGTGTATCTATCTCAATCGAGCTTCTAAACCCTTCAGAGTTGTCAATTTTTCCACTAATCTGTTATGCACAAAAGTAAAATTTTAGAGTTATGTCACCACTAAAAATAGAAGAAACAGAGCTTTGAAACCAAATCCACACATAACACAATGTGGTACTCATACAAAGCCATACACACAAACTAAACTCAGAACATTGGAATGGAAACAACTTCAAATTATGATGCAGAGCATGGATTCAGGGTATAAAGAATCATTTTCCTACCACCATAGTGAAAACTTAGCACTTTCTTTCATCTTTGCATATTGGTTTGATGCTTCAAACGATACATTTCTTATATTGAAAAGTGCATTACGTTATTGAGCTTTGTTTCCGAATAGTTTAATATCTCTACTTCTAATCAGTAATAACCACATGATGGTGGAAGCTTGTTTCCATTCCCTCCCCTCACACTCTTCAATCTCCATAATCTAATCATATAACATTAATCATTCATTCATCCATATGTACTATATAACATTCATTCATTCATCCATTAATAAATATATAGCATTCATTCATTCATCCATTAATAGAATATAACATTCATATTCATCCATTAATAACATATAACATTCATTCATTCATCCATTAATAACATATAACATTCATGCATTAACATATAACATCCATTAATTAACATATTCACATTCATTCATTAACATATAATATTCATTCTTTCAGTTTTTACATATTATCAAAAATATGGTTGTCATGATATGATTACAATCACTTTTTTTGTTTCTTTTTAAAGCTACATAAAGCTGAAGTGGAGTATCATTTTCAAAATCAATATATGTCCCCCCTTTAGTTGTTCTTCCTCTACTTGTGGATCTTAATGCACTTTGCAGTCATCCGGCCATGATGTGGACGCCGGGCCAAGTAAGGGGTTTCTACTGCACAATACCAAGAAATGTTAAACTGACATGTTTTATTATTATTGTTACAAGTATTTCATTAATTAAAAGAACATTAGAGTGGTTCACCTAATGGTTCCACATCATGTTCCCTCGAACTTCATATAGACTCATGCTCAACATGTTGAACACCCTCTAAACTCGGGATTTGTAGTTGAAACACGAAAGGTTACATTAATTAATACACCAATTGAAATTAAATATGTTTAAAAGAACATGAGAGTGGTTCTTTTACCTAATGGGGCCATATCATGTTCCCCGGGATCTTCTAGCCTTAATCATGCTTTAACACGCGATCACACTCTCTTACATCCTCTAAAGTTGAAACACGAAAGGTTACATTAATGAATACACCAATTGCAATTAAATATGTTTAAAATAACTTGAGTGGTCCTCTTTACCTGATGGATCCACATCATATTCCTCATCTTCTCTAGCCTGATCATGCTCAACATGTTGATCATGCTCTACATGCCTCTAAAGTATCAGATGCACACCATGACCTTCATCCGGCAGTTGCATCCACCCTCACCACCGTGATTCCAATGTCATGTGTAGTATTATCATTGCTTGAATGTTTAAAAAAAGGTATATAATTACCTTATGGTGGAAATTAATATTGAATATATTGCACAAGTATTCAATTTTAAATAAACTTTATTGAGTTTATTTACCTGTGTGTCGAATGCAGTGGAAGATTGTGTTTGCACAGTCAAGACTCTTAGGCATTCAAATTACGTACTTCTCAGAAATTACTGAAGGTAAATTCCTTTAGCCATCTCTCTGTGGGAACTCTCTTGAATTCAAAGCCCTACATTTTTGCATAAGACCATGAATTTTGCTTCCATGGTGTGATAAAACCAAAATTGTTTTCAATTTATTATAATTTGGATGCAATATTTCATTTATTGATATTTACAATTCAGTGGATAATTTCATATAACCACCAGAGCCAACTTTGTGTTGCCCATGTTTTTCTAGTCTTGCCTCTATTTCCTTCAATGTGTCGGGTAGCCTATAAAAAGTTTGGAATATGTTAGATTATGTAAAAAGAAAGAGTAATCAGTATATAATTACATTGTTGATATTATCACATACCTTCCTTTGCCTGGTGGTGTCTTTCCTTTTTTCTTTTCAGCCTTCTCCTTTCCATCCGACACTAGGTCCTTTCACTCTCTTGTAATCATGGGGGGACGCTCGTACTTTTTATTCTTCTGTAAATGTGACCTATATTGGTCCCTCACATACTTTAGATAGGTACCAGCTTTCTAAAGGACCTTTGTTTGGTTGAATGTTTTATCACTGAACAACACAACTAAACGGTTAATGAGCTCATCTTTTAAATCTTAATTTTGGGCATTCCACCATGTACGTATGGTGGGCCCGAAGAGCTCCAATGTAATATCACTTAGATGTTTATAAAAAACATCATTTCCTACAAAATGATCATGGGATCAATAGTCTAGAAAGAGTGATCAATAAGTAAATTTCAATTGGATTATATATAATAATAATTAAAACATTTTAAAGTACCTAGGACCTTCTCTATCTTTATGGGAATGAAATCCTCGGTCACTAAAAATGTGACCAAAAATGTTCTTGTACTAGTAATACGGAAGATCTAGAAATGCTACTAAAATATCACCAATACTAGTGGCCTTTGCATCCCCAGGTACATGTCCTGATGCATGTGTTCGCTGCCAGAGGGTGCACTAACGGATGCCTACATGGTATGTGTTGCCAAAATTTTAGACGAAAATATAGGCATGAATGATGGGGTTAGATGATGTGATGTATGTGGTGGAATATCAGGATGACACTTGTACCAACCCCTACCTCTATGCTAACACTTTACAGCATTCTCGATCATGGCCAGCATCATGAGGATGCAAAAAATCCTCAGAAACACATATTTTAGTTCATGACATAAAAGAGTACAAAATATAAAACCATGAATGAACTTATGTTATAATTAAAGACCTCATGACAACTTACTTGCAAGTTTTGTGATCTCTCAGTTAATATTTTAGCCCTCTCTCTTATCTCATCTATTTGAGGTACTATGAATAACAACTTAAGGATTTATTCATTGCATTTTTTTTGGGTCTTCCTTATCATATCGAGAGGGTTTGTTGAATAAGCAATGTCATCATCACATAATATTGACTGCACCTCCCTATGGATGCTCTTGTCTACTGCTGGTGCCTTTCCCCAATCAGTCAACTACAACAAGAATATTAAAAACATTATCAAAATTAACCCAATAAACTTATCAAAACAACATAATAATAAAACATTTTTCTCGTGATCTAATTTGTACAATTACAATGAGGTAAACTTGTTGGGTAGAAGTTCCTGAAGATAAATTGCGATCTGTGCTTTGGGTCGGAGCCTTCTTTGTACGATCAATGTCCCGCTGTGACAAAAAATTAAATATAAAAAACATTAATGTAAATAAAGTTCAATAGGACTTACGAAAAAAATATAAGAATAAATGGTATATTGAATCATTAATTGAGGTTGGGTAAATGGCACATAGTACATACCATCCCCACGTTAACTATATTGTAACTAAGGATTCAAATCTGTAATCAATAATTAGCAACTCTTCCCCGCTAGCTATATTGATTTTATCGAGACATATGAATATACACTGGCTTCGCGGCACCTAATATGCAATTGGGTTGCTTTTATTTGCTGACTCCAGTTGTGTGCTATTTATAAACCCCGCATTATTCCTAATGCTTTTGGCCTTCCATCAATGTACACAGCCACTCCTTTATTTTGATCCTTATCTTTTAGTTGTATATAATTTGCTGACAGTGCATACCTACGCATACTTCATGTATATCGAACCAACTGCATCCAATCTTTGTAACTGTAACAGGGTCCAACATACTCCATCAATTCAGTAACTTTGTCGTAACAAACCTTTATGTCATCCATGCAAAATAGGCCCAAACCATGTAATGACAATGGTGCTATGTGATATATCCTCTCATCGACACAAAAATCAGTGTTTATTGGAGGAAGTTCCTTGGGTACCCATTTTTTCTGTAGATGTTTATACCTCAAGGAACCTCGATGTCACCCATGCCTCATCATCATAATAAGAACATGACTTCTTCAAGAAAAAATTCCATGCGTTTACGAAATTTTCTTCTAATCTTTGACCTCTAGTTGATCTCCCTCTTTTAGACCTACTACATATCTCACTTTTCGTTCTCTTCCTGAATTTCCCTCGCTTGAAGAAGACAGATCTAACAAACACCTATTTGGTAAAAAATCTCTTCAGACTCATAAGGATGTTGGATGAAGTTCTTTCATGGCAATGTCATCCTAAGGTGACATTATGATTAATCTATCATTTCATCACTAGAATTTCACAGGTTATAAGGTAATCAAGTCTTGATAGATTGCAATTTATTGTTACTACCGTCCAAATGTGTCCATCACAAATCAAATCTACTTAACATTTTAACTCCCAAACTTTGTAACAAGTGTTAAATCTGACTATGGTCCACCAGTTACACAACCGAGGCCTCAAATGTATTCTCTAATTGTAATCAAAGGAATTTTTCTCTTCATTCAAGTAAATAAACTTGAAGGGAAACACCACCAAGTGGTTTATTGGACACCTACATGACTAAAAATAGCAGAAAATTTACATTTAATTTCCATGTCTAAGTGGTTAATGGGGAGGGAGTGTGTACTAGGCCCGATTAAGTCATCATAAGTTTATGCTTTGGCAATAAATTGTTTTTAAGTCATCTTAAATCTTCCTATGTCTAATTGCTAGGAGACTTTGTGGTACATTTTAAGGTAGGATGATTGATGAAAGAGCCTAAAAATCCTTTCTCCATGGTATCCGTGCACATGTAGAAATGGTCTTCCTTACACGATTGACATGATTTAAAGATCCTAGCTAGGAATTATTCATTTAACCTAAGGTTTTCATAATTCCATCATTGGAAAAGTAAGATCAAATTATTTTATTATGAAGAATTGGTCTATGTTCCTCTAGTAATCACTATAAATGTTTGTAAGGATAAAATGACTAATTGCATCAGGTAGGAGAGAATCAACTCTAAGTTCTTCAAAGATTATATTCCTCTATTCATAATTTTTAAGGGTTGTGTGTGGAGGAGGCTATCACTACCAAGAAGGGAGGAGACTTTCCTTGTATTCCTTTTATAATTTCATTATTCTTGTATTTATTTCACACTCTACATTTACAAATACACATACATTTACCTGCTTTCATTTATTTCTCATGTAGTTTGATCAATTTCATATTATATGTGTTGAAATTTTAAAATTTCAATTACATTAATTTATGGATATGTTGTATCTATAACACTAAAAACTATATGCCTTTGCATTTACACTTGCATTTAGAAATACACATTTATATACATAGATATAGATTTCTTTAATGATATGTTGCATTTATTATAGGAGAGCATCCAAGAATGCATTTACATTTACATTTAAAAATATATGCATACATACATACATACATATATATATATGTGTGTGTGTGTGTGTGTGTATCATTTATATTCGGTGTTCAGAAACAACCCATTAGGTCTGCACATGGATAAAAATTCATAAAATCAGATCTCCCATACATGTTTTGTTGAAACCTAGGCTTGAACCTCTCATTTCACATGCTTTTCTTCACAAAATTATTGAGGAGGCTATACCTCTTTTTTTTATTTTCATCCTATGCCCTATTCATGCATCTTACTACTAACAAGATGTCCATGGGGCCCTTACAATAAAGCTATAGTAATCAAAAAAAGTGTAAGAGACCCTTTATATCATGTTTGGACTACAAAACCCTCAAAAAATAGGGTAACTCAGATTATGTTTTGTTGGTGACCTGTATGGACAAAATCATTAGCACCAGCTGATTCTTGGAGTCTTTTGAAAGAGAAGCAAATCAGGTGGAAGTTAAGTACAAACCTTATAGTGTTAAGGTGAATGAGGTGATCAATTTTGATTGGCCAAATGATGAAGAGTACTAGAAATGGGTAAATGTATATTTAACTAAGGAAGAGTGAAAAGGAGTAGGCTACTAACGGTTGAAAAATCAGCTATTGTAGTTACAATAGATTCTAGTTTTATTTTTTGGTGATAGTCTAGGTGCGAAATTCTTGAATTTTTTTGTTGCTACATCAACCATTCTCAGCGGGCACGATGAACAAGAAGATTCTCTAGGGAGATTGTTGTTGTAACAAATTTTTGGAATATCACAAGGTGGTCCAATTGGCTGGTGACACTTGTGCTTTCCGGCCTAATGCTTTTTTCCTCCTTTTTATATAAGAAAGATTTCAAGGCCAAAAGTATGGGTTAGCAAGTTAGATATTTTTGGTCGAGTCTAGATGAAGTTGTAGAGCAAATTGTAAAGTCTGATGGTTTTAGTGCAAATGCAGTTTAGGTTTTGAGTCATTCTGTAGTAGGTTATGAATTCATGGGGATTTGATGTTTTATGACAGTACTAGCATTTGAATTGATATGATTAATTCGAACTCATGTCTCTCCATTGTACAAGCATATCTAAATTTTGAATAAAATGATCAAGGGTTGTTTCATTCATCTCATTGTTGTGGTGTGGATGATTCTTGTTTTAGCTTTAATTCAAGGAATTAATTAAAATGCTTGAATGGGATTGTAGGTGGATATGTTTTGTATAAGGATTTGATAAGTAGTATTGGGTTAGAATACATATTGTCAGAGGTTCAAATCTCAAAATCACAAGAATCTCTTAAGTGTGAATGCATAAATGAATTGAAAGTGACCTTTCTTGGCTTATTTAAGCTAGAAAATTAGGGGTTTTTACCCTAATTTAACCTTCAAGATAAGGTTTATTATCATTTTCACTAATCTTTCCAAATTGGACCTTATTTTTCATTTTTTTTACATTTTTGGCATAATTCTTGCATTCTAGAGCCTTTCTGGACCCTTCAGGCAGCTTTTCACCTTTATCGAGAAATCAACCCAAAATTCAAAATTTTTGCCCAATTTCTTGAGGGGTAGGAAATCAGCTTTATCCTTCTACTGGGGCATCTAAATTTTTTCAAAAATATATATATTTTTTATTAGGCAATAGTTTTAATCCAAATAGCATTATTCTTTGAACCGAAGCAATAAGTACCTCACTTCAAAGAGGGGAAAAATGTAGACACTAAACACTATCCCAAACAATATCATACACTTGAAACAGGTTTATTAGCATCATTTCCTCTTCAAACCCATCTTATTCTTTCTTAATTAATTGGATTATCCTAGCTAATTAATTAATTGCATCATTTTCATCTATTAACCTAATTAATGTGATTGGGTTAATACATCCCTTTTCACACTAACATTTCATCTCATTAAATTAAATAAATCAAAACATTTAATTTAATTCCCTAAGTCATCTTATTTAATTGAATAACCCTAAGTTAATTAAATATCATCTCTCTTTTCTCCCCATTTATTAAATCATTTAATTAATAAATATCGCCTTATTCCTCCAAATCCCCTAATTGCATGATTAAACTTTGTTTAATTAGCAATTAAACTATCTTTTCTCTAATCAAAGGGAATATTCCCATGGAATATTCCTTATCCCCTTTTTGCACAATTAAAACTTTATATTTGCAAAATACCTTTTTCCTCACCCATGAGAATATTCCAAAATAATATTCTTATTCCTCCATCATTTGAAAAAGTGATATTTTCACTTGGCTTCTTAAGCAAGTTTTAACCTTTAACCTTTTGAACAAGTCACCTTTGACTTGTGTGTTTAGGTCAAAAGTGTGTTTGTTTGAGGCAAGTGTGAACCCTTTATTAAATCCCATCATGCATTCTCATCGGTTGATGAGAATCCATGATCCATGCCTCTCATCTCCTTCATCTTGGACCATTGATTAATCTTTTCAATATCAACCCTCCATATTTCATTTTCTTTCCTATAAATAGGACACTATTTTGAGACAAATGGATCCATCTTTTCAATTGCAAAGTCATGTTGTTGAATTCATATGCACTCACACTCATATTTCAATCACTTTTAGCTTTTTTTAGTTAATTTTAATTGTGTAATAGCTTAGAGCATCCATTAATGGCTTCCATCCATCCATCTTAGTTTGTTTATAAATTAGAGTTTTCATATTTTAGCTTAGAATTAGTTTAGATTAGCTTATCAATAGCATAATTAGTTCATTTTTAGCATAAAATCATGGTAACTTAGCTTGCATCATGTTCTTTTTTAGCATAAACTAGGTTTCCATCCACTTATCACAATGGTTTCATCGATTCTCTTTGATAGAATCAAATAAAATAGGCTCACTAATCATGGGATTGGGAAAGGGTTGTTGTTTCACATCAACATGACACCAATTTCAAAATGGGATAAGTTTCAAATGGGTTAGAGTAGGAATTTAACTATTTTTGTGTAGTTTGTAATTTTCAATTTCAATTAAATTCTTAGTTTAATTTTCTAATTTGAATGATCTTTTTTGGTAGATGTAGTTTTATTTCGGTAAATTATGCTTCAATTCATCATAGATTAAGCATAATCAATCCAAAATGACAATCCTTGTCTCATAGTTGCATTTGGAGTTTGCATGGATTGATTGGTTACAGGTACTCATAAATACTAGGAGACTTAGGTGATGGTTGGAGTTTTCTTGTTATTAGAGACATTTTCTTGAGATAGTTACTCTTTGGAGGTTTCGGTAGGAAGACTGAGGGACTTTCACTTGGATATGGATGCGAGTTCATGTTGGACCGATAGAGGATATTGTTCTTGGAGTGAGTCATGATGACTTGGTTATCTTGGAGAAGCATTCTCATTCCCCACTCTTGGTCTACTTGGTAGCTTATTATTTGAGAGGTATTTTTCCATTATATCTTTTAGATGTGTTATGTTTTGTTCTTTGTTTTCTCAAGGGATTGAGTTGATTCATGGTGATTGATTATGGATAATCATTTGAGGATTATTTAGCATGAGTTTACATGATTTATCTTTCATAGATATGGATCTTGAAGTATGTATAGTTAGTTCTGGAGGATTCATTTTGAGGGATGTTATGGCATGGTTATCTCCTTGTGCATTTGAGTTTATGATATCATTCTTTGATGAGGATTCTTAGGAAATGGTTTATGGGCTGATTTCTAGTTATAGGGATGGTTACCATGAGTTTGATCTTCTTGATTAGAGAGGCCTACATCTATGATGATAGTGCTACATTGATTCATATGTTGTACTTGATCTATGAGATTTAGTGTATGGATGTTGTTGAACGATTTTTCATTTGGGGAACTTGTTAGGAGATCTTACTTGACACAACATTACACTTTTGAGGTGTTGGTAGGAGGACATATAATGGTTTACAAGTTTGTCTCTTCATGGTTTGTTCTTGGATGTTCATGCTTTGGGGAGGATGGTGGTAAGATGTTGTGAGAGATTATGCAACTATTTGGTTGTATGTGAGGATCATTGCTATTGTTCTTAGTACTTCATGATTTTTTTCACATATCACACCTTGATGTATAGTGTTGGTTGGTAGAATTGATATGATTTGACATTACCTATGTAGTGGGAGTTCTTGGATATGTATTTTCATTGAAAAATTTTATACAGGGAGCTTGTGATTGCATTTTACAAGTTGCATATGTTTTTGGCATGAGTTTTCTGATGTAATGATAGCTTGGAGGTATGGTTGGTTGGATCAGTTAGCATATCTTGTGGATGCTATTTTGATCATGTGGGTTTTTTAGTTGATAATAGCTTGGTTAGAGTCTTTGTTATCACTTGTATTTGATGCTTGTGTTCATGGATTGGTGCATCTTCACCTTGGCATGTTCCTTTTCTTCCATAGGTGGAACATTGGAGGTTGAGAGGATTTCTTGCTTGAGATGGTGGTCACTTGGTTCTTATTGCAAGTATCTTGATGGAGCACAAGAGCATTATGGAGGTTCATGTGATTTCATGTATGGTTGTGATGATGCATTTCATTTATTGATCCATTATGCAATATATACAACAAATGGAAGAATGTTGGGATATGTTATTGTACACCATTGCATAATATTATTTATTATAATATTGTAATTAAATAATTATTTAGTTGTGATGCACATTGGTGGTTTGGTTAATCACACTAGGTAATTATCTGGGGACCACTTGATGTTGTATTGTAACATTGTATTATTATTTAATGTGTGGGAGACATGTGATAATAATTTAATATTGGGGAAATATTAAATAAAGTGATGTCTTAGTACCCAATATTAAATAAGGGGTCAGTGGTTTTGTGGTACATAGTTTTACCTTACCACTAGTTGTATTGTGTGTGAGCTTGTGTCTATAAAATCAAATGAATGTGTAGTGGTTTAGGTTGGCTGAGTGGTTTTGGCTATCATTATTAAGTCTTTTTGAGGAGTGTATTTGTGAAGCATGGCATGGGATGTTTTGATTCATGCTTGGACTCATTGAATACATTGGAGGGCTTGATGCTTCAGAGGTGTTCATTGTAACTCTTGTATTTTCTTATTGCTAATTAATATGATGGAGTATGGATGCTTTTGGAGGTTGGGTTTTTCCCTCTTGAGGGTTTTCCCATGGTTTCATCTTTGATGGGTATGTTGTCTATTCTCTTGCATGTGGATTTTGAGAACTTATTTGCATTGTTATCTCTATTGGGTTATGTGGAAATTATCATTAGATGGCTGCAAGTTTCCGTACAACAGTATCTTGCTACACATAGGTGTTGTGGATGAAGAAGACACTGAAAGATATCAGAGTATCATATGATGAATCTATCTCTATCTTGTGTGATAATACAATCATTTCCAACATTTCAAAAAATATGGTAATGCATTCAAGAACAAAGCATATCTCTATCCAGTATCACTTTCTAAGAGAGAAAGTTGTTGAGAATGAAGTATATTTGTAGTATGTTCCTATAAAGGATCAACTAGCAAACATTTCACAAAGGATCTTCCAAAAGATATATTTGAGTATATCAAAAATAAGCTAGGGGTTATTTCCCCTCCTTTCAACTAGATGCATAAGATTGTGCATCTGTCCAAGGGAGAAATTCAAGAAGTATTATTTGTCTTGGACTGATGTAGGCTACCTCTTAGGGGGAGTAGGTAGTGGTGACTTTGGTTGGTGTAGTTAGGGGGAGCATATCTTGTGCCTAAAAAATGAGAGAGAAAGAAGTGAATTATGCAAGTGTTTCCTTTTCTATTGATGTCAAAGGGGGAGAGTGAAAGAAGTCTGAAAAATTCAAGGATAGAAAGAAGCTTGAAAAACATAAGAAAGTGGGAGAGAGAGAAAGAAGTCTAAAATGTAAGAAATTTCCAAGTAAGGGAGAGATTTGCTTGAGTGTTGGAGATACATAGGTTATTTTGTTGTTGATGGTTTTTTAACAAGTGTTTCCATCAATGAAAAAGGGAGATATTGTTACACTATGTTGTCATTAGTTTTGTCATTAATGTCAACCTCTAGAGTGATGTTGATGAGAGGGAATTTGTGACCTATTGAGTAGGTGTTGTAGATGCAATAGTCACTTGGTTTCCAAATGATTTTGAGAAAATTTGTATAAAGAGTGTACAAGGTGTCAAGGATGCATTTTGTATTGTGCTCCATGTTTCTTCAATCTTGAAGATGTGCTTGTGTGGTTTGGACATGATGATCAGTAGTCTTTGAAGATGGTATATTTAGAGTTCCATGTTCTAGATTATGCAGCAATAAAAGATGTGCTTGACTGCTTGTTGGACTATCTCTAGCTTGTAAAGAGGGTTGTTTGGGAGATATGGAATTTCTCCACATTTCTCCATGTTGAGGTTTCATTTATTGTAGATTTAGGAATTTTCTAATGATGCTTGTAACCATCTTCCCTTCGATGGTTTGGTGTTCAACTATTCTTCAAGCTTGGTTCATGTGTTGTGTCTCAATGGCAGTTTGAGTGGTTGCACATGATGATATCATTCTTAGTTGCATGTGTTTGCACTAGTGTTTTTAAATATTCTATTGATGTTGGAATATTCTAAGATGTTGTGTGATGTTGCTACATGGTCCACATTATGTTTCTAGACCTAGTAAAGTATGAATTTGGTTGCTTGGTAGCATTAATGCTATTGTTTCCAACCTAGCATGCTAGTGCTATTTGTGGATGTGATTTATGGATTGTGGAAGCATGGTGTAAAGTTTTGGTGTAGATTTGGGTCCTAGTTAACCCCTGGTGTGGTCCACCTTCACTTCTTTATACCGTGGAAGTATTTGGTTTCAACCTATTTGGTGGTTACAATTTTGAGGTGCATATGTTTCATTAAATTTGACTTGGAGAAGGTTATTGAGGTTGTAGAGGATATATATTCAATTCCAATTGTTTGATAAGTGTGTAGTAAAAAGTGTGATGTGAAATTATGTGTGTGTGATCAAGTGATGAGATCTGAGTGTCGGCATGACTACCTAAGACTATTGGAAACAATGAGTAGAAGGTGTCAACATTTTAGTTCACTTGAAGTTGCTAGAGGTAGTGAGCCAAAGGTTGCATATGGTGAAGAGTTTTTTGTGGTGGATTCCCCTATTGGTCATCGGTAGTGAACCTCCTTGTAAGATTTTCTTTCTATTCTCTTATATTCTAGAAGAAGTGATCTTTTCGGGTAGTGATCCCTTAGCAGTAAGCCTTTCTTTCTTTTGGACAATGAGTCCTTTGGGTAGTGAGCCCTTCCAATAGTGAGCATTTTGTAATTGGTGTTGATATTTATAAATGTGAGTTAATCCTCACCATGGTTTTCCTTGATTAGGATTTTCCACATAAAATCTGGTGTTCTATTATGTATGGTTGTTGATGTGTTGATGTTTTATTTGTTTACATTCATGCTAATTATTAATAAGGGTTTGAGGATTAGTGCAGGTTTGAAGGTTTTAATGCACAACTAATTCACTCCCCCCACTCAGTTGTCTTGTGTTTCTAACACCATGGCTCTTTGAAAAGTATCTTGAACATTATTCATCATAAACATATGTGCCCCATGGAGTGGTGAAAATAGTTTTATATTGTTTTTTTTTTTACTACTACTTGATTATAACTTGAAAAACTATCCATAATAGATAGTAGTTCACACCCAATCGTACTCTCTAGCATTGCATCCATGTTTGGCAATGAATAATTGTATTTGAGTGAAGACACATCCAATTTCCTAAATTCTATAGATAACCTCATCTCTCCATTCTTCTTTCTCACTGGCACTAGAATTGAGACCTAGGTGGAATGTTTGATTGGCTTTATAATTCCAAATTCTCTTAGGTTCATCAACTCTTGTTGCATTTTTGGTGCCAATATTGGGTTAATGGGCATTTTATTTTATCTAAAAGGCTTTGCATCAGGTCTTAATCATATTTCATCATGAAAATGGCCCTTCTTGTAAGAATTTAAGTAATCATATGACCATGAAAAGACATTCTTATAGTTTCTTAGTAAATCAATAAGAATAAGTATGATATTGGGATCTAGTGTATTCCCAATATAAACATTTTTAAGTAATGCTTCTAAACCTAGGTTTATTTCTTCTAAATCACTTTCATGAATAGGGTTGGGTTTGGACATATGCCTATCTGAGTTACCAAAGGATCTTATTTGTCTTTAACTGAATTACCTCATTCCCAAATATTGTCTCCTTTCCATCCACAACCTCAACAATATTTTGAAAGTATATTTCTTGGTTGTGGTACTCTTCAATGGAGTGTAAAATTTTTAGTAAATCTTGGTCATCATCAAATAATTTCCAACTGTAAATATTATTATGTATTGATGGTTTAGTCAAATTATCAATGGTGGATATACCTGAAAAAGTTATATCACTAGGTCTTACTACAATATTAGCCAAGAAATTAGTCATGGTATTATTTGACATTTTCACCCATGTTCTATAGACAATGCATCAAACATCTCTAGAGCATCCTACACATCAGACTTATACTATTTCAATATCTCATTTTGAAAACATATTTGTCTCTTACCTGGGATACTACTAACTCTGAGTCTCATTTTGAAAACATTTTTGTCTCTTACTTTTCCATAGTCATGCCTAGGTAAACCTTAGGCACTTTTGTGTATATATCATCATTTTCCACCTAATTTTTTTTCTTTGGTTCCTTCTCCATTTGGAAACTGGCTCTCTTATCTTCAACAAGTTTCTTTGAGTTACCATCTATAATATCTAATGCCTTATTTTTATGCTCATCAATCCTCATCATCTCTAATAATGGGACATAAATCTTAATTTGAAATAAGATTTGTGTGATGTCAATGTGAGCATAATTAGATGTTCTTGTAGCTAATATATTGGGTAAAATAGGAGCACTGGCCTTTCCCTCTTGGTTTTATATACTTTCCTTTTGGGCACTTTTTCTCTCAGCTTTTCCTTCATCTGTCTTTTGATTTTGAACTTTTTCTTTGATAAGTGGTGACATATTCTATTTAGTAGAAAATTTATGGTTCTTACCTTTATCATATGTGTTTCTTTCTTTCTGCACACTATTTTCATCTTTTCTTGTGTGTCCCTAGTTTTTTTGTTGATTTCTATCTTCCTTGATAAAAAGAATAGCAACCTTACCCTAAAATCATTATTTCCTTTACTCCTCAAGTTATAATTTATCTTAACTTGAGAAATAGAAGAATTATTTAGAGCTCTAATGTATTCCTCTAATGGTCTTCTTGGTCTAATATCTGACCCTAATGATTCAAAACCACATATAGAGTGATCATGTTGTTGCACTTCAACATTAGAAATCAAAAGAGTAGGGTATAAATGTCTTTTAGACTTGAAGAGCTCTCTATCTAGGATGATAGCATATATTTTGGATGTGAGTGCACCTATGTTGGAGTCTTGTACATACAATAAACTATAACTAACACCAAAAAAAAATATAATACTTTGTATGAGTTTACAGATGTAAAAAGATGTAAAATAAAATTGTATAAAATTAAAGGTACTGAAATAAAGGTATTGAATGAAATGAAATGAAAATAACATGGAAAGGTTAAATATTGCACTAAGAGTGTTTGATGGCATTCAAGGTTGCTTCAAAAAGTTTCTCCCACCTACACATACACACATAAGGCCAAATAAAAATGTTGGGCATTTGTTTAGAAGTTTTCTTCAATTAAACACCCATATTGATGTTTTCACCTCCATAGATATCCTTAGACAAGATGATA
>VDFB02184636.1:0-28491 GCA_007258455.2 Sequoia sempervirens | reverse complement strand
AAGCAATGTTGACAGATACTTGTCAAGGGTATACAGTTGAAAAGGTTTGTGTGAAGGCTTGTTTGAAGAAATGGCATAGATAGTCCTAATGTTTATATTTCTTCAAAGCTTATTTGAGGTGGTTGGCTAAAATCATAGTGTATACACATTTCTTAGCATTAGAATCATCTGGTGGTACATTACTCTACATTAGAATCATCTGGTGGCTAATTGAAATCATAGTTTATACACGTCTTCAATTCTTTGAGGTTCTTAAAATGGATTAGGGTTTCTTCATTTTTTTTGAAAACCCTAAATGTTATTTGTTTTTATAAAGATTGTATGCGAGTTTCAAATCAGGGTTATTGTTCTTTTAATTGGAAATTGGCTTGGTAGCACCGGTTAAGGGTAAGGTCCCATGGAGGGGGGCTTCCTTAAAAATCTCATTGTATGTTGTTTAGTTTTTTTATGAATATTTTAAAGTTCTTGGTCCCATGGATTTAATCTTTGCAATTTTGCTTAAAATTTTAAGCTCAAAAATTTAAGGAGTGAACTTTAGTGCTTTGATAAAAAAATAATAAATAAATCAAAATTCTCTCATTTTAATTTTCTAATAAAAATTTAAAATTTTAGATGAAAGACAAGTGGCATAAAAAACTCCTAACGCTGTAGGGACAATTTCTGCCCCCGGGCCCCACCCCAATTTCACCTACTGAAATATTCATTCCTAAAAGGTAGGGGCTCCTATTTTTATGGAAAAGATTTCACTTAATCCTCTAGGACAATTTTATTTTTTTCCAGGGGACCTCCTACTCTATGAAAATAGAAGCCCAACTCCATGAAAATAGATGCCCAAGCCCCCAATGAGACCATACAGTAAGAGTCACTTAAGTTATAACATTAATGGGGCTATTTTCATGGTTGACCAGCCCTTCCATTTTCCATAATCGGCTGAGCAAGTTTTAAAACTATCTTATTTCATTTGAATGAAAATCGATGAAGGATATTCAAAGTTAGCAATGGCGGTAAGTCAAGATCAAAGGCTTATATTTGAACTCATGAACGGTTACTTCCTGGTGATCCAACTTTGACAGGACTCAAAACGTCATTTACTTTTTTGTTTTGAAAAGCTTTCCATTTCTGAATGCGAAGAGTTGGTGAAAAGGAAGTTGGCGCCAAATCTGTTAAGGAAAGTTCGGTTTTTTTTTTTAATATTATTGTCTTGTTTCTTTGGAGAGTATTTTGTTTGAATAAGGCAGATTTTTGAGAACTAGATACGTGTTTTTTGGTGCATCGATGAAAGGCAGATTTTTGTGCAGAGAATAGTACTTCTTTTTGGAAGTACTTGACATACTCAAAGTAAGCTTTTGATGATACAGTGTGTTCGATCTGCATCTCTGTGTTTAGGTTTGTGCCTCTGGAAGTCAGCATGAAATAAAGACACACAGGGTTTTTGAATGCATACAAAGTTGAGATTGGAAAACAAGATTGAAAACCTCTTATGCCTGATAAGGTTGAGTACCGCTGATAACAGATGGAAAAGAATGGTGTTTATATCTTCTTGAAGCAGAATTATAAGTCATTTTGATAAGCATATTTGATAACAGATGGAAAAGAATTCTTTGATCTGAATGGTAATTGGTTTTGTATTGAAAAGGAGGTGGTGATTGCAGAATTGAAAAGAATAGTGATTAAGCTTTTTAAATTTGAGAGATCAAAGAATGTGAATGCAGCATACTTTTGTTAAGAATAGAGAATTCAGAGATATATGTGTGCTTGTATTGCGTCCTGAAACTTTGTTTTCTTTTGTGCCAAGTTGGGAGTGATAAGGTGTATGTACAAGACGTATAGAATACATTTATAACCTTTGCGTTTCAATGTAAACCGAGTAGTACTCTATATTGATCTTCTGATATTCAGATTGGGAAGCATGGTATTCAGCCAGTGAGGCCCATTGTGTTGTTAGTGAGACACACAAATTGTAAACAGAGAGTTTTTGGCTAGTGAAGCCTAATAAAGCCTTGTTTAAAGAGTGGTTTTTTTACCCTATCTAGGGTTTTTCCAATTATAAAAATTGGTGTTCTATCTCTCTTTTGTACTGTGAGTTATTAGTTGCATATCATACTGTAATTTGCACATCTCTGATTGCTTGTGAAATATAGTATCCAAATTTTTTGTGTGAACAAGGAGATTAAGTAATTGGATTTGGTGTTTATCTAATCACTAATTCACCCCCTCTCAATGGTCTTGTACTCCAACACCCCTTTCATACACATACTAGCAAATGTGCATCATCTTTTGTAACTGCCTATCTCATTGTATATTTCTTTCCACTCTTCTAGCTAGCATGATGTGCCCATAATTGCTCCGCTCTCTATCAAATATGGAGGGTATGTTACAAATTAGTTTAAATTTGAGCAATCAATGTTGAGAATGCTCTAGGTAACGATTACAATGTTGTAAAGTGCACATTTAATAAGCCTCTTATATTTAGGTGTAAAACTATCATCTTTATTTACTACTTCTATAAGCATTGGTCATTTTTCGATTGTGCAAATTTTCTTGACTAGAGTTCTAAATGGTTGTCGATTTACTTAATATTTAAATTCTTATAATGTTATTTTCTAGTTTGTATATGTTTTAATGTAATCAAATTTTTTCATGAATGATAAAGATAAAAGATGAAATCTTGTGCTTATTTTCTTAAAGAATATAAATTTTTATTCTAAAATAGAGAGAAAATATCAATACAATTAATTCTTAATATTATTATTTAATCATAATTTATACGAGTCAAATTATACATGACATTTACAATGTTCATTCTATTTGATGACTTATTTCTCAAAAATACATATGATAAAATTAGAAAGTAAATCCACCAGCATTTAAAAAAACAGAACTTACATATCTCTATTGATTTAATATTATGTATAGAAAAAATATTTACAAAGAAATTTAAAGTCACTGAATTGCTCTATAAAATCATCTTGAACAAGAAAAACTAATTAACACATGCAATCATATAATAAACTGACTTTAAACATTGTATAGTGATTAATTATATAAACAAAGACTAGTACATAGGTAGCAATTCTTTTATAACTAGTGGGGCTACCAGAACATCAGACTTCAAAACTAAACAGATGATTACACAGGCGCACTAGATAGTAGCTAAAACAAAATTTCAAAAAGCAGAGAAAGCAGGGGATGCCTCTTACATCAACGCTGCAACTTTGGGCTTTAGACTTTCGGCCAGATTCTCAAAGCTACGGGCCAACTGAATCTCATCTAGTGTCTGCTCAAAGGTTCCGCCTCCTTTCCTTGCCATTTCAATCAGGATGTTCGTTGTCGGATCCGTTCCAAACATAATTGTATGAAGTATCAATCTAGGCTCAGCTCTTCTCATTCTGTCCACATAATAGAGGGGATCCCCTCCGCCATTGTTTCCTCCATCGCTCAGGAAGATGACTACAGGTTTTTTCACGTTCAGAGAGTGGTGTCGGGCTCCTTTCATTAATATTTTCTCTGCAGCATCTAACCCTGATGAGTAGATAGTTCCTCCACGATCTTCATACTGAAGAAGCCGATCGACAACAGCTTCTCCCATGTCCTCCATCTCTAAAGCTACATCGGCGCGATCATCAAACAGTACCACAGATACAGAATCATCAGAAATTGTTCTGAGGCGGGCTTGTATAAATCTCAGAATAGCCTCATATACGCATCCAAGCCTACAATTATGGTAATTGAACTTTGCCAGAGTAGGACTAATGTCTGGGGAACCCATCGAACCTGATCTGTCAATGGTAAATATGACATGGTGAGGGACATTTGTAGAATGATCACAGCCAAAATGATGGCCATCATCAGTTATATATCCTCCAGAGCTCACATTCTGTCCAGTGCTCTTGATAGGTGGATGCCAGAGTTTCTCAGTGCAATATGATTTATCAAAATTACCTGACTCTGTTTCATGCTCCTCAGATTTACAGTAGTGATTACAACGGTCAAACTCTTCCCTCTCTTCTTCTGTGCAAGGATCGACAAATCTAACATATTGCCAGAAAGTCTCATGAGTCATCTCATCTTTGGGAACATGCACATCAGGTCCATATTTCACAGTTTCGTGCCTCGAACCATCATAGAGGTTGCCGGTGCATTTGCTGGAGCCCGGACAAAGAACCAAATGGATATGCCCTCGACCCTGTTTCTTGCAATACATGTTACACATTTCTGCTTCCCCCAACTCTCCCCATTTATACTTGCGGTCTTGAATATCAATATCTTCGCCCTCTGAAATGAATCTTACATTTCTCATATTGCCATGCACTGTATCGTGCAAACCTGAATGATCTATTGGGAGCTGGCAGAAGTAACCACAAGATTGGCATCTGATGTCGCAATAGTGCACGGAATCTTCTTTTTTTGTGTGAACATGCGGACCTTCATGATTTCTTTTGTAGGGAGGAATGGCAATGCAACAGCATTTGCGTAGGCCATTTTGCTCTGACACAAGTTCATACTCAAAAGATCCCCTCTGGCCCTGAAAACCCCGGGTTTGTTTGACAAGCTCAGTAAAGATTTCGCATATTCCCGGCATCTCACATTCATGGCTGCAGGCATGCTCATTTCCACACAAATGCTCTGCATTTTTATCCAAATCATGGAAATGATCTTTAACTCCACATGTCCTGCTGCACCCATCTATCGTGCATTTGCTCTGACAATATCTTTCATGGCACTGATGGGTTTCATGGTTGGATTCAATCGGCTCAGCACAGGGATTACTGCAACTTGGAAGAGAGCATTTTGTGCTGCACATGTGTTGAGGAGAATTGCATTTGTGCTGGCCAGGGTGCCCTGGCCCCAGAGAACATCGCTCATTGCAATTTGAAGACATCTCATATAAATAACAGCTCTCGCCACATGTATGATTTTGCTTTTTACAATTGTGATTTCCTTCATGCCCTGCTAAATCTCCACATAAGCTTAAGCTGTCTCCTTCTCGAGCACAATAACTGCAATTTTCTGTACACGAATGACTCCCCATGCAAGAATGGTTATCATCGTGGCCTTTCTCCATCACACACCTCCAGAAGCAAACAGAACATTTACATCCACAAACTGATAGGCCTTGCTTTACTTTGCCAAGAGCTACATCAGCCTCTAGCTGCAACCTTTGCACCTCATCATTATCACAGAAATCTATGGTGTTTGAACTTATCCACTGCTGAACTCTGGTATGCCTTCTTTCTGCCAGCGCCTCCAGGAAGCTCTCGAATGAAGAATGCCACTCCTCGCCGTTGCTACCATTCCTGGGTAAAACCATCTCCAGTTCTGACCTGATTTGAGAAAAAACGTCTCCTATAGTAAGAGGAGCTTCTGATTCTGTACAAGGTGAGAGATACAATCCTGTATCTCTTATGTTCCATGAAGAATCCCCTACAACAACAGGAAAATCAGGAACTTCTTCCTGTGTGTCGAAAATTTCCAAAACCCTTAATTCTTCATTTGTATTTATCACAGAAAGGCATCCCGTGTGGACCGCAGACGTAAGATTTCTCCTCAGAATATCAACAGTCACGGCAACTCGCTTGCTGTCAATAGAAGTCCAATCTTTGGCTGCAATTTGAGCTATAATAAGCTTCAGATCCCTCAAGAAAGTGAATCCACTGTCATAGCAAGAATCGATTTTTTCTACCACCGTTTCTGCAAGCTCACCCAAGCTCTCTCTATAGTATTCAGATCTATTGTAAGGAGCCATAGCAGCAATCTCGACCTTTCCGTCGTACATTTTTAAAATAAAATTCTCTTGCGATTTGCTGCATATTTGGGAAATCTTCTGATGAAATTCTTGCATAAGATCTTCCACATCGGATGTGTCCACATCCTTGATGGCAATGTAAAATAGACCTTTAAATAACTTTTTGTCCTGCTTCAGTAGATTGATCCCACTCTGGAACCGGCTGAAAGCGGATTCTGTGTCCTTATCCAAGTGAAAATCCTGTAATACCAAACGAAGGTTTACAGTAGAATAAAGAGTTATTCATGTTGTGTATCTCATAAAACTGAGTTCCCCTCTCCCTTCAGACTTATTGCACTATATCTACGCGACCAGGATTTAAACAAAAAGAGTAGAGAAGTTGGTGGTTAGAGAGAAATGACACACCTTTTTGTTGAAAATTGTGATGTTGCTGACAGCAGCATTGAGAACAGAGAGAAGCATGTCCTCTTGTTCACTTCTCTCAAAACTGCCGAGCCCCTCGAAGTCTAACAGCACATACAAACAGCTGCTTTCCACGCTGCCATCTCCATCTTCGCTTGTTGCAATGGTCATCCACACACCATCTGTGCACCTCCCGCCTGCAACATCAAGAAGAGACCCTGATAGATGATTCAATAAATATGACTTTCCACTACTTTGCTTTCCCATTGAAGATATGACCTTTATCTTGCCCTTCCAACTGCTAAGAACCGCATCATAGAACCCAAAGCGTATAGAGTTAGCAAGTGATACGCTGTCCACGTAACTAACATCGGGGGGTATTTGAAGTCCATCCTTAAGAGCTACCATTGCATTGTTTTCTGCACGAGCTATTTGGATGGGAACAAGGGAAACAAGCTTCCGAACCCACATTCCCATTTTCATCTGTGTCTGCTGCTCTGCTGTTGCTGAAATTGTGCAATTTTCTACATCATTCACCTTAAATTGAATCTTCATACTTGAAAAATCTTTGTCTTTTCCAGCCTTAAGTTTTCTAATAAGTGCTTCTAAATATGTGAGACACGCCTCACCATTGCGGCAATCTAATCTGCTCCTTTCCATCATCACTTTGAATGTAATGCACTTCTTAGCCTCTGGACACAATTTAGGTGTTATTGCAAACTTGTCAAAAATGTGATAGATGTAACCCAAATAGGCGCACGATCCAGCAATTTCTGTCTCATCTTCAGGAGCTTTAACCTGATCTACTTGCTGCAACTGCACAACTTCTCTAGCTAAAGCAGTTTTCAAGACAAATGAAAGGACACAACCAGGAGCATCTACAGGGCTATACAGCAAAAGCTGACTTTGTGATCCAAAGATCGTAATTTTCGCCCTAAGTTGTTCCAAATCAGATATATTGCACTCTCTTGCATTCAAAGGGATTGTCTTCAAGTAGCTCATGGTATCACCCAAAACATAAATTTCAAGCATGTTTTCAGGACCTGCCCTTGTGCCCCAACATCGATATCTTCACCTTGATGTTGCAACTGCCTGAAGACGAGGAAGAAATAGCCGTCACCAGAAACGCATGCTCTCAAAGAATGCTGCTGCGAAGGAAGAGATATATGCTTTGCCTTCATCATTGGCCTCTCGTGGATTTCAGCCACCCTTGCTCTGTTGGTGTCATCAACCAAGAGCAGCTCCATTTTCCCCGGAATTAAATGCATCCATGTAATGATCTTGCTCCCCTTATATGATTCCAGATTAACTTCAACTCCAGTCCAATAGACCTTTCGACACGACTCATCAAACTTATATATTGCAATCTTTGACCTCTCTCTTTCATAGAGAGCCATAGATCTGGTAGTTTCATCTACAGCCAACAAATCAAATCCCCTCCTGAATGTATAAATAGGACGACCCATGTTATTCATGTTGAAACCAATCTTAGGACAACGGTACAGATACATAGAGGAGTCTGTAGAATTGTGAATAAAAACCATCAGCTCTCCCGACTTGAGGATGACTACTTTAAATAAGCTTTCATGCTGAGGATTAATGACTGCTAACTCTACTGATTCTCCGCATGTTGGGACAATTGGACGCCCACAGTTGCTATTAAACTCAGATATGTCTTTTCTCATTGGAGTCAGTTCACATGCTTTATAAACAATGACGAACGGATGTTCTTCTTCAATTGACACCATCAGCTCCACATGCCGCGAAAATGAATACCACGGATATTTAGTAGTAAATTCTTCAATATACCTGGTCACTGAGTTGTCATTCTTTATCGTGGACATCTTCTTCTTCAACTCCTGTACAAACTCATCCTCGGCTTCTCTGAATCGCTTATGCTCCGCCTTGCCCAAATTCACCTTTTTCTTCTTAAACACAAGAGCCGTCAACTCCTTTATGTTTTCCATGAACTTGTGTTCCTGTTCCTTATAGACTTCACAACACGCGGTTTTGAGAGTGTCATGAGATAAGAGGGCCTCTAGATCAACAGTGGGCCGAACAGGCTGGGCATTAGAGAACTTTTTAAATTCAGACTGGATATTGGGTGGCAGAGTGCGCATGTTTTGGGTTGTCAAATGCTCTTCCATAAATGTTAAAGCAAGAGGCTCCTGAGAGCCCAACAAGAAGGCAGTGAAAACTATATTTTTTTCCAGGCTCCTCAATTCAATAGGAACCATGTTTTCTACCCATCTACGAAGTGCAGAAAGAGAGGCAGTCTTATTAACAAGATAAACAATTCCTTCTAGTTCCAATTTGTCATTTTTACCCGATTTCGCAGGAGTAGATAGAACAAATTTAACTTTATCACCTGAGAATGGGAAGTCTTTAAGCTCGTTCATAAGCCGCAGGAACTTCGCCTTTCCGTTGATCTTTCTGGAGCAGGAGCACTGAGGGGAGCACTTGGCATCAACTTCTTGTCCATAAAGAATAAAAGGCGTTGTCTGCTTTCCTTGACCTGGGCCTTCAACGGTGATCGTATGCTCCCCGCCCCTCCAATTGATTTTGATGTCAGATCCGAGCAACAACACCCTCTGATCTCCATTGCAAACGCTATTTTCCCCTGCTAAAATCAGTGAAAGTTTTCGATGCAGCTCCTCAAATCTGTTGTCGTCGACGTCCATGTCAGAGCTTGAATTCAAATCTTTTGTTTTCCCCAAATTTGTATGCCCGTCTATGTTCTTCATTGTGCTGGTTTCGCCGCCCACGAAAAGGAGAACGTGATAGCAGAATTCCTTAAGAACTTGGAGAAAACATCTTTCAAACTCCTCTACTCGTGCCAAGCTCCTTTCTGACTCTCTTATCTTCAAAGATTCCTTCAACTGTGAGTGCTTTGCAAACTCTTGCGGCTGACAACATTCAAGGAGATTTATGAATTGTTCATTACTCAGTCTAGTGTAATCGACATTGGACGCCGACGACCAGTTTTTAAGCCTATTGGCAAACTCAGAAGCTTTCATAGATACCTCTTCTTGCTTTTTAGAAGTCCGTGGACTTCTTTTCTCTGTTGTCAGGAAACAACAGTGGTGATACCCTTCGCAGAACACGACTGTTTCACAATAATTATTGATGACTGCAACATTTGCACTGGCTCCAAACGAAGATTTCTTACTATTCGCTCCTCCATCAATTCTTAGATTATAACCAGGCATGAGCTCCACATCATTCTCGGAGTTCTTCACACTGGAGACTTGAATCCTTCTGGTGCGCTTTGCTTTTGAGCTAGCGCTTGCTGCAGAGGCAGCCAGAGCTTCAAAAGGATAACTCCCCTCCACACAAACATATACACTATCACACAGTTCAACCAGGTATCTGATGAAATTGCAAGACACGTCTTTTCTAGAGGCCTGCTTAAAATGCTCACCTTCATGCCAGTAGAAAACAACCACGCTATGTCCTCCTTCAGGAAGACTGACATATAATCCAGGTTCCAACAGTCTTCCTTCCATCTCTGCAAGAACACAGTCATCCACCAGACTTTCCTTGCGGAAAATGTTTATGATCATGGTCTTGTCTCCATAGAACCCAACCGCCGGCAAGCATAGTTGATTTAGGGAATTGAAATTTATCCGAACCCGCGGGGGCTCACCTAGGCAGGCAGAGGCAGAACAGGGCAAAAGCTTATTACAGAGGCTCAGAACTTCATCTTGTGGAAGCTGAACCTTCTCAACAAAGCTGTAATCTTGCTTGTCGGGGACAATATGCATCACCCTAAACAGATTAGGAGAAAGCGGTTGCACAACTGCGCTTGCATTCACAGCTTCACCTTCACCTTCACTTTGAACATGCAGGTACGAAAGGTCAGCGGACGCCGATGTCTCTCCCTCTTCGCTATATATTGGTAGAGGTGACTTCTCTTTCATGTCATGGACAATGGCAATTTCTGCCATTCCATTCGTAGGGAATGAGGCGGGATCTGACATTAGGAGCAGGTAGAGTAAAAGGAGATTACTCAGAGACACCGACACAGCGCAGAGCAATCGGTAGAAAAAAATGTAGGTGGGCAGAGGAGACAATATATAACCTCAAATGTTCTGCTGCACACAATTTCTATTGTCTCAATTACATCTGCAGAAGAATTTAGATTTTACAAAAGATTTTAGAACATGCAAACAACATGCAAACTAGGGTATAACTGACATGCAAACTGAGATATAACAAGAAGCAAACTGGGATATAACTACATGCAAATAACTAATTATTTCTACCCTAGGTGAGAGAAATTCCTACTCCAACAGAAAATGCCTATATGCAGCACGGAGAACAGGGTAAATTTCAAACATGGGCCAGCAAAGTTACTTATGCACCGGTAGGGAAGACTCGGTATAAAACAGAGACATAAAAGAGAATTTTTGTCCAAACGAGAATTTTTGCCCAAGTTAGCGCAAATTGTCAGAAACATTGTACGGGACGACGTACATTCTCTCGGAGTTCCATGAAATGAAAGACGTGACAACAGGTCTAAAATTCGACGGAAAATTTTGGTCATTAAAATGTCAATTTTAAAAAGAATGTTCAAAGAACATTTATCAGAAAATTTATAATACAATTCTAAAGCGAAAAGAGACTAGATAAAACAAACAACAAAGATAAAACATAAACTTTACCATACTAACTTCAAACCTTCATGACTCCTTAGATAGAGCTTGCAATGGACTGCACCCAAAACCCCAAAAGGATTTGCTCTTCCTTAGGATAATCTCAAATGTCAATTGCTCAATAAAAATTTCACCCTAACTTAGTTAAGGTTGAAAGCTCACAATGGCAATCTAGCATCATGAAAGTATAGCAACAAAAAATGATACAAATGAAAGGTTAGGGCTTGAATTTATAGATTCATTATGAGTTGAATGGACAGTTGAGATGTTGCCACAAGATCAATGGTTCACAAATGATGGTGCTCTTAAGTAAGAGCAAGAGAACAAGTGTCACATGAGGGTTTCATGGGATAGGGGCTAAATAATGGAGATTTGAGAATAAAGAAGGGAGAATGTGATTGGTTTTCTCAAAGAGGCAAGATTTGAATTTTGTCTTTTTTTAAAGGAGGTGGGAATATAAAAATGGGTTTAATTAAGAGGAGAGAGGTGACTCCATGCAAAGTGAAAGGTGTCATTTGTCATAAATAGACTTATGGAGAGTGGGGTGAAGGATTATTGGAAGAATGTGAAAGATTAGCAAATGATGACAAGTTTGGATTTTAGAAGAATTTTAAATTAGGAAAAAAAATTAATAGAGATAAAAGGGTGGTTTAGATAAAAGGGTGGTTTAATTAAGGGTGGATTAATTAATTAATGAATTTTAGAAGAATTTAGGAATGGGGGCTAAGATTAAACTAATTAGCCTTTAGAAGAAGATCTAGGAATAATTAATGAAGTAAAATTCAATTAATTATAAAGAGAAAAGAAAATTATTTAAATAATTAATTTCTTTAATTAATTAAAAAAATGAAGAATAATTAATTAAATGTTTACTCTTAAAATTTATCACTACAAATAACCATAAGTTTCTAATTTTATATTTTAAAAATATATTCAAGATATCTAATCTTATTAAAAATATTCTAAAAATTATTAAAACACAGCGCGATGAACTCCAACAATTGAACTGCATAGCATGTGGTGACTAGGGACCCTCCTCGACAAAGCTCTCCTGTAAGGGATCCTCAAGGAGGGACCGACTGTTTTCAGAGCAGTGACTTCAGTAGCAAGGAGAAGGATGATCGAGGACAAAACGTAGAGGACAGTCAGGAGACAAGAGTTCAGAAAAGTGGTAGGAACAAAGTGTGTGATGATGACTCTCAAAAATTGAATAACCCACACAAGCCGATAACAGGAAGGGAAGGAGGGGGCTCTGCTTTCCCTCCTCCTTCTAAATCAATCACAGCGGATTTAGAGGTTGAGATTGAACAAGAAGTGATTTATAATGAGAAAGTCTTTTCTGGGTTGGGTTTGATTGGGAGACTAGGGGGATTCTGGCCAAGCTTGAATGAGCTCAACAAGTAGATTTCTGACCATTGGGAGCATGTAATGAAAGGGTATGTTCAAATCTATCCCATGGCCAAAGGTTTTTTCATTGTCGTTTTTGAACAAGAGCAAGATAAAAACAAGATCCTTTGTGACTATCACTAGGATTGGGAAGGAAAGTATACACTGATGCAAAAGCCATGGCATCCGACTTTTGACCTAACCACTGAATTTTTTGAGAGGATTCCTCTCTAGGTGATACTTCCTAACCTTCCCTTACATTATTGGTTTGATTCCTGCTTGGAAGCTATAGGGAACTCCTTAGGAAGCTTCTTAATGGTGGATGAGGGATCCTCAAATCTTTTGCATTCAACTTTTTCCCATATTTTAGTAGAGTTGGATGTGTCCAAGGAACTACCGGTAGAGATTCGTATAAAAAATTTGAAAGGTTGTTGGGTGCAGCCCCTGGATTATGAAGGGGTACCCTTTAGGTGCAGAAAATGCTTTCAAACTGGACACTTGGCTACTTAGTGTGTGAAGCACAAATTACAAAAATCATCTTCTTGGTGGAAAGATGTTTCCCCCCAACACTATACAGTGGAGAAAAAGGAAAAGAAGGGTGATCCAACAATACTGGTTTACAAACTGGACACTGAACTGGTTTTTTCTAACTAAATCTTCACTTTCGGGCACCTATAGCGGCTAAACCGTGAGGAATTTGAAGATGATACAAACTCGTGATTTGTGGCTTTTTGTCTATAGATTCTAAATACATTTTTTTCAAAAAATTTGGAATCAAATTTCACTTCTTTTTCCATCTCCTTTGAAAACTAATTTTTTTCAGTAAACAACATTTTTAAGGAGTGACGCTCACCGTATAACCCATAACATTTTTTTCATGAAAGATAAAATTCTATTTTTTTCGAATTTAGATTTTTAACTACGATATCTAGTGCTTCCAATTAGTTTCATAGTGTTTTATTGACTATTTTTTTCTTAATCAAGCTTCGAAGTCAAACTAATTACAATTCAGACATAAGTGGACTGTATAACACAACTTTTTTTGTATGTATCAAAATTCAATTTTTAATTTTTTGTTGGATCAAGGACTTCAATATTTTGTGCACTCATATTTTTCAAAATAAAATTTGATAATCTTCTATTTTTCCACATGTGCAGAACAAAGATCTTGATTTTCGGTGAAGAACATACATTCACAAGAAATAAAAAATAAATATAATAATAAAATTAAATATTTAAAATTATACTTTTTGGGAAGCTTATAATAAGGGCTACAAACTTAAAAAAAGTTTAAATGAATTCATTTGATCCCCAAAAAGGTAAATCAAAAGTGGTTTTTTATCAACATTTTGATAGGTGTAAAGGAGACTTCGTTATAGGTATGGTTTAAAAATAATGAGGTTCTATCCAAGGGGTTTTCATCTAAGGTAGTTTGATCAAACCCTCTTCAATTGGAATGCTTTAAATGGAACTTTTTAAGGCTTAAATCATTATATTTTCTAAAAATATGTGATTTCAACAAAAATCAAAATCTCCCAAAAATTGTAAACCAGTTTTGTGGGATCAATCACCCAAAAACTAATGAGCCTTCAGAATAAAGACAAAGAAGAAGTGATCTAGGTACCTAGGGGTCTGGATCTGGTAGGGAAGGCTTTGATGAATGCTGGTAGTAGGGAGGAAGAGCAACAAGAAGGTGGTATCCTAACCCAAGAAGGGGGTCCAGTTGAGAATAGTGTTAATGTTATCCTTAATGGATGTGAAAAGGATATGAATCTCAAAAATGGGGTAGCAACACCAGAATGTCAGGAGAAAAAAGTTGGAATGAGGCCGCAAGAGAAATAAGTCAGGAAATGGACAACTGACAGCTAGAGCTAGTAAGAAACTTGTAGTTTGGGTGAAGTAATGAATCCTCAAGAAAAATCACTGGAATGGCAGAAGGAGACTGCAAGAGTGGAGGATGGTTGGAAAATTGTTTTGATTAGAGGTAAAAAACAGGTTTTGAAGGGGCTTGAAACCCTTTACAAAATAAAGCAGCTAATATAAAAAGATAACAACATTAAACAACAATCAGCTCGTCGTCAGCAAACCACCAACCAAAAAATAGCAAAAAAGAAGGAAACCAACCAACAACACTACATATTGTTCAAAATTTCAACAACTTCCATTTCACTAGCAGCCAAATTTTTCCCCTTATCCATAGTATCAAAAACCTCAATACCCGAGGCCTTAGCCTGATTTTTCATTCTGCTTTTGGTCTTGACCCCCGACCCACTAGTTTTTACCTCACTACTCAAAACAAAACCTTTAGTAGCACCCTTATTAGCAGCATAATCCACATCCATCAGCTTACCCCCAGTAGTAATAACATCAATAGACACATTCTCCTTTCTCTTTTTAACAGTAGTCACAGGGGAGATAGCCTTCGTAGAGTCTGACATAGCCAAGACCTTAGGGGCATCTCCATCCTTCATCACAACATTCCATATCTTATTAATTTTATCCTCAAAGGATAACATTCTTCCCTCCATATTCTACTTCAAATTAACAGTTTCCTCCGCCACAGTATTAACAACAGTTTTGAGACCATCCATTAAATTATCAATTTGGCTTTAGACAAAAGGGTCCTCATCCTTGCTAGCAACACCTCTAATACAAACATTGGTCCTATTGATCTCATGAAAGAACCATTTAAAAAGTTTAAAAATCACATTAACACTATCATGGGTTGAGCCCAACACATCATAAAGATCCTCCCTATCAAATTTTTCAATACATTTTCCCACAACAACATCCTTATCAAAAAAACTCATATGAACCTTTTCAACAGAAACTTCCTTACCTTTACCAATAGGGACAAGAGACTTCATCCTACGAATGGAGCTAGCAATTTCCTCCGCAACAACCTTCCTTGCAAAATCCTATCTGCATCCGCTTTACTGGTTCCCGCAACATGTCCGCCACCCACAACTCTTTCCTTATCTTGCTTTTGCAACCCAATGTTAGTGCTCAAAATATACTCACCATCGATACTACCAGCCAAGGAAAGAGGGAAACCCTTCTCTAGGAGTTAACCGGCATTCAACACCCTTCTCTTCTGGCTCCCCTGCTCAAGCTCCTACACAAATCTAGTCGTTGGGGGAGGAGAAGAAGCTTCCCCATAAAGTTCATTTTTATCCTTACCCCCCTTAGAAGGAATAATTTTCACCATCTCATCACTGCATGTCGTATAGCCCGCCTTCTCATCCATCTTCCTTTTCCCATATTTACCATGAACAGGGGAAATGGGGCCCTCCTCCAAAGAGGCATACGAATCTAGGACATAATCAACATCATCATCCCTATCAGACTTAGATTCTTTGTTTAAAATAAGCCTCCTCTTCTTCAGTTTCTTAGAAGCCCTTTCCTCTCCCAACTCCGTCTCATAGCCCTCCCTAGTTTTAGCAGGATTATCCTTCGGAGACACAAGAGTTTTATGCACATCATGAACTTTAACATGTTCATAAATTAGGAGAATCAACCCTATATGTAGGATAGGATTTTTTGGGTTTTTCCTATGATCTTTAATCCCTGAGTCCATCGACATCAACAAATAGTAGGGAAAGGACACCCATTTCTTGTGCCGAAAATGGTTAAGCAAAAGAAAATGGTAATTGTTAATAGTCATGTACCTTCCTTCCAAGGTAACATACCTCATAATTTCTTCGACAACATCCCGCCATAGTGCTTTCAAGGAACTCCTCAGAAACCCACCACTCTTCATGGGCTTCAAGTCATCAGCCTCATTCCCTTTGAAGAAAAGAGACATCACAAGCCCTTGCGATTCTTTCTTATCTCTAAAAACCTTCATACCCTAAATAGCCAAGCCTGTAATTTGGGCTATGAATTCTTCATCAACTATAATTTCCCTACCACCCAAATTCAGTGTTCTGTCTTTCCACCCTTCAGCAACCAAATCGGTGACCTAGGGATTATTTCCATGCAGTTTCTCCATATACGGGATTAAACCACCCTTTTCTAAAATCTCTCACACCTCCTTTCTCCGCTTAGCAATATCACAAGATTTAAGCTCAACACGATTTTTGTCCCCACCCATGATAATAGAAAACCAAGACCAAGCACACAACAAGAAACTCAATAAAAAATAATATACACCACCCAGAGCCGAAATATCCAACAAAAGACTCTCAAAAGTAAGGTGACTAACACTCACAATTCGTGCAAAGCCAGCCACAACACATAAATTCCATAACGAAATTGAACTCTGCGCCTTGTGATAGCCTTCCCTCAAAATCATAACTTTAACATCCTCACTTATGTCATTCAACCACGTGAGTAAGGACATGCACGCCTTAATGTACAAAAGAATCAACATAAGATTAGCCTTCATTAATAATTATAGCCATAGCCTCAAAGGGGATAGGATCATTTAAATTCCACACCTTGCTATCTTTAACTCCAACGTTAGCAAAGAAATCAACTAACATATTTCCCTCTCTCAAAATGTGGGAGATATAAACATTATCAAAGGATTTAATAATTTCAATAGAATCCCTGATCAAGGCCTCAATTGTCCAAGACGGAAGAGATACATTCTTCAAATTATTGATAATGTTTAGAGAGTCACCCTCCAACCAGATCTTCCTATACCCTTTTCTTTGATCCAATTTAGGACCATGATAGGCAGCAGCCGCCTCCGCATAGTGGTTTGTCTGGGATTTAAGGGGGAGAAAGAAAAGAAAATAAAAAAGGAAACTTTTTCCATGGTCCTCTGTTCTTAGACTAAGGGAAGACCAAATTGTGCTTTAAAACTGTTGACATGCTAATAGGTATATTTTATGGGTCTTGTGAGGTTAAGTGTGGTTATGAGTTTTTTTGTAGTGCTTTGTTGTATTGAGTGATGATCCACTGTTTGTAATCCTTTCTGGCTAGGGCCAGAAAAATATTGATGTGTTTTCACACTAAATTTTAATAATAAAAAAATCCTATTACTGACCAAAAAATATATATATTCTAAAAATTAAAAAATATTTATATTCTATCTTTTGAAATAGTAATTGATGATAATAAATACTTTTAAATTTTACTCATAAAAGAGAAATCTTATATTTATTGCTACAATTAATAATAAGTTTTTAAAAATAATATTTTAAAATTATTCAAGATGATCTTATTAAAAATATTTTAAAACTAAAAAACATTTATATTCTATCTTTGAAAATATTCTCAAATAATATATATATATTATAAAATGGTATATATTAATATTATTAACTATAATACTATATTATATTTACATATAATTATTTTTTATCTAGTCTACTAATAATATGAAGTATCATATATAAATTTATATAAAATATAGTAAGTAAAATTATACAATCTAATTAGTGTGTATATATATATATATATATATATAATATGTCAAAACCATAATTGAAATGTAAATGAACCTTATCCCAAACTTTATACATAATTATAAACCTAATTGAAATCTAAGCCTAAGAAATTTGTAACCCTAATTGAACTATAACTCTAATCCTAGCCCTAATTGATCTCTAATGGAAGGTAACTTAATTGAAATGTGATTGTAATTGAATGCTTAGCCTAATCTAACCCAAAACAAAACCCTAATTTAACCCAATTCCTAACAATAAAATTAGAAATAAGTATAACTAGATTAGGTTTTAGTTAAGGTTTGATACATAAAATTCAATTAGGGTTGGTGTTCACTTATTTAATAATTTATTATAAAATGTTCTTTTATAAAAAAATATTATTTTGTAGCTTTATTCTCATGTGAGTAATATTAAAATTAATAAATAGATAATAATTGATAATAACCATAATATTTGAATATAATTCTAATAGTCATAAAATAAAATATAAATTAATCAAATTAAAAAATAAAAATAAAACTAAATTAAAGAAAGAATAAAATTAGATGGAGCGGATAATTTTTTTATTTTTTATTTTTTTGATACGTAAGATGATTTGTGTTATATTCTTTTTGATACATAAGATGATTTGTGTTATATTTTTTTTGGTTGCACAAAGCAGATATCCACTTCGAGTGAAGACCTAGAACCACTTTTACCCATATAAAATGCCATGTTGGCCATGTCGACTATTATGAACGACCCAACAGACTAGAATCGAGGTGATAGTAACTATGAACATAGAATAATTGAAAGACTTACTGCAACATACCATTACCAACAAACACAAAATTTTGAACCCTTGATACCACACACAAAGTAGAAACCATTGATATAATATACATTTTATCCTGACCCCTTAATGCCCAAGAAGCCATTGGCCAAGGTGAAGGCTTTGAAGTCAAAAACCCACTTCTCCCCAAAGGAAGCCTGCAATTGGAATGCCCTCTGTAGATAATTAGCTCCCACTGCAGTGATTTTCCTGTGCTCCACCAAGGCCATGTCCTCCAAGTTCAAAATGAAAGGGTAGTATTTAACTACCTCCCCAAGCACATAGAACTGTGCCATATCTTTTGGTTGCAACACTCCAATGCCAGAGATGGTGATAAGGAGGACCTCCTCCAAACCAACCAAATAATCCACTGAGAAGAGGCACTTTATTAATGCCTCGACATCCTTCTTCGCCATGTGAATGTCAAGCAATACAGCTAGGAAGTGTGAGGTGATGGTTGTGTCGACCCTAAAAGATCTGCCATTATTGATGAAGCCTTTCCCCAGAATCATTTTAACAATGACCACAGTGAGAGGATCATGCTTTTTAAGCATACCCTTGAGGCGATGGTTTGTGATGACCCCATGAAAGGCCATTTGGCACACTAAGTTATCCAAGTGTATTAGTGTATCAACACCAATGGATGTCAATGTCCTAGAGGACATGCACACAATAAACTTTGAGAATTCCTCCATACCTCTATGTAGAACCAAGCACACCAACTGAATTGATTAGCCAAAAACTAATGAGTGAAATGAAGACCCTACTACCGATTGTGAATATTTAGCTAGGTTGAGTGCCATGGTTGTTCCATGTATTCATTGCACCATGAGATTTTTGTGCATGTTGTCATCCCAAAGATGATGTAGAGATCCCAAATCACTTATGGAAATCATCGATCATTGACCCAAAGTGAGGACAAAATGACATATCAAGTTGCCAAAAAGTGTGCTTTGTATATAGCCCGACATCCTAATAATTACAATGGGATATCTCTAAGCATCAATACCATCATTGCATCCAATTGTTCATCCAACTGTAGTATTCCCTGAATGCCATGATGTGGCATTGCCAGTTGTGCCTCCCAGGGGTATATTGTCAGTTCTCCACAACACCTTGTGTGGAGAACCACCTGCCCTAGCACCCACAAATATTAAATATTTTTAATTCAAAAATTATTTTTAAATTATATTTACATGAGACTAATATTTAAAAATAATTATTTTTATTGTTTATTGTTTATTGTTATATTTTTAAAATTATATTTTGGGTATAAAAATATTTTTTCTTAATATATGAACATTATCTTGATAATTATACTAAAATAAAATATTTCAAAAGAAAGGGATAAAATTTTAAAATTAAAATAATAAAAACACAAAAAAAAAAGAAATTAATCAATACAAATGTAAAAACAAATAATAAATAGAGGGAAAATAAAGGAAAAAATATTAAGAATTATGGAGGACAACATACTTATGGTATGATTCTCACTTTTTTATTTTATGTGCAAAAAATTTTAAACCCCATTCCTATAACAAACTCAACTAGTTTGTTAATTGAAAATAAAGAATTTTTTTTTTGAAGAAAAATATTAATCACAAAAGTAATTAAAGATTGTACTAGCATTCCAATCAATAGCTAATGGTGGAGAAAAGTGAAAAGTGCAAAAATGTGAAAGATGGCGAAGGGCTAGAGAAGGTGGCAGCTTCAGCTCAGATCGGTGATAACCATATTAGACCTACGAATGGTGATGCAGGTGGTGACAAGGTCAGTGTTGGCATTCCTTCTTGGATTGTTGATGTTGAACATGAAGTTCCCTTCAAGAGGATTCAAGAGTAGGCACGATAAGAGGTCTAGTGCAAACAATCGATGCAAAATAGTTTCAACAATCATGGTATTAATGGTTGCCATGGGTGACACTAACAGGGCTCCAATCAAAATCAATCATGAGACAATAAGAGATGGTAGGAGAAACACGATCAGCGATTAGAGACGTATTCCCATAGGGGAAATTCTAGGGCTTCGAATAAGGAAGGTGGGAGGGGTCGTCGATATAAGGAACCTTTGGAGAGAATGGTGCTAAATTAGGGAAAGGAAATAAGAGAACAATGGTGTTGGGATCGAATTTGTTAGGTCCTTCAATTGAGCGGCTGGAAAAACTTGGGTTAATTGTGAGGTGGTTTGGATTAAACTTGAACTGGGATGCTTTGATTCAATGGTGGCAAGATCGGTGGGGGTCGGAGTTAAGCTCCAAATCTTTGCCGAACAGGTACTTCCTAGTTGTTTTCCCCTCGACCTCCATCCAATCAAATATTTTGAATGGGATCTAGTTGATGGATAGGCATGGCTTCTACATTCATAAATGGGAATTAGGGTTTGACCCCTACTGGTATTAGATAGCGCACATCTAGGATTGGTATAACCTACCAAGTTTACCATTGGAATTTTGGTAGCCTAACATCCTGGAGGAGATTGGTAATAATTTAGGAAAGTACATTTGTGTAGAAGAATGGTTAGAGGATGAAAAGATAGGAACTTATGTGAGGATCTATGTGGAGTATGAACCCAACAACCCATGATGGAAAGAACTAGAGATATATACCGACTGAGGTACTCTCAAGCAACCTTTAATTTTTTATCCAAGGCCAACTGGGAATCTGATCAATACCCTGGGGTGGCAATCTTGGGAGTTGACCCCAAACTATGACACAAAGGTGAATGTAGAACCCAATCCAATGGATTTTAGTGATGCTAGTTTGGTGGGGAACTTGGGTTCCAAAAGTGCCTTCGATGTTTTTCCTCATTCTCTAGATGGTAGGGTTAATTCCTATGACGTCAACCAAACAAAAGAACCCTAGGTACTGAACCAGGAATTGAACAAAATATAAATGAATTGTTAGATCTAATTGGTAACAATATGAGAATGGAGAACCTAAATTCCCTCCTTGAGGTTAGCAAGGAGCTGGTAGAATTAGCTCAAGAGGAAAAAATTTCTCCCCTTGACCTACTCAATGTAAGCCTGAGCTCGAAAGTGGATTGGTTAGACAATGATCGTCGTGTTGAGCTTGGGAAAAAACTAGGTGAGGTCGATACAACCATGTTTTAGTTGGGGCTGGAAAAGTAGGGGACTCACTAAAAAGAGGTGGAAAATTCCTCTCTAGACTATGGTGAAAATAAAAGACATGGAAAGATTTCTAATTCGGAAAAACTAAAGATTGATGGTGAGGCCAAAGGGCAAAAAAAGATGGAGATTCTTAAAGTAGGGAAGGGGGATCTAGGCTTCTTGAGGAAAAATGAAACTCTTGACTTGGAATGTTAGGGGCATCAATTCCCCTAACAGGAGATTCCTGGTGAAACATCATCTCGAGGTTTCCTAGGTGGAAATATGCATGCTACAAGAAACAAAGTTGTGTCAAGAAGAGTTAATGTCTTTTGAAAAGAAGCTAGGGTCTTGGGAGCTTTTGGCAGTTAATTCGGTTGGGCTTGTAGTAGGTGGTTTTATGACAATTTGGCATCCCAATAAGGTGTCTTTAGAAAAGGTGGCGGCAAGCAATAGGTGGTTGGCTTGCAAAGTCATAAGTTTCTCATCAAAAGTTTATGTTTTCTATTAATCAATGTTTATGGCCCCCAAATGTGCATTGAAAAATGAAAGGTATGGAATGAAATTAAGCATATTTGTAATGATGCTTCCTTGACTTTGCATTATAGGGGGTGACTTTAACACTATCTTTCATGCCATGGACAAGCATGGAGGTGTGGCTCGGAGGTTGCAATCTCGAATTGACTTCAAGGATTTTGTCGAGAGGAACAAATTAATTAAAGTCCCAATGGCTAACAGTCAATTCACCTAAACCAATAGGTGGCTTGATTTTTTCCCAATTGTCGAGAAGTTGGATAGATTTCTTTTCAAATGGAATCTTGGTGCCTTCCCATTCACCTTTGTTTAGTAGGATTCCTCGTTGTTCAGGATCAGACCATTTTTTGGTTCATCTTGAGGTTTCGGGAGAGCGAAGTCTGTTCAAGTTCCCCTTCAAATTTGAATAGATGTGGTTTAAGGATCAAATTTTTAAAGTCCTTATTGCTTAGTGGTGGGTTGAAGCGAGGGTGAAAGTTCAAAAATTTTCATGCTTTCCACGAAGTTGAAACAAGTAAAGCATAGAATAAAGGATTGGAACAAAGTGTGTTTCAAGAATATTTTCAAGGAAAATAAGAAGATCAAATAAGATTTGAGGCTATTAAATGAATGTTTTTTTAGGTTAGGTATGGAAAATTCCAAGTTTTTGCAAGAGAAGGAGTTGATGAAAAATCTGGGAAAGATTCTATATATTTTGGCATTGAAATTCATGGGAGCTTTGGCTTAATGAGGGCGATAAAAATATGAAATTTTTCATAATTCCACTAAGGTCAGGAGAGAAGTCAACAAAATCTCTTGTATCAAATCTTTGGATCGTAGGACATTGGACAAACAAGAAGATATTTCTAAGGTGGTTGTTTCCTTTTTTCAAAATCTCATGAATGACTAGGAGGGTTCCAAGCTGGTTGATCAACAATGTATTCTTGGGTGCATCCCAAAACTTGTTATAGATGAGAAAAATATGTTGTTAAACAAGATTTTCATGGAAGAAGAGATTAGGACCACACTCTTTCAACTACAATTGGACAAGTCCACAAATCTGGATGGGTTCCCTACCTCTTTTTTTTAGCATTGTTGGGACATTGTTGGCCCGGATGTTGTGGCAGTATTAGAAGACTCTAGGGAAACTAGTAAGGTTTTAAAGGAGTTTAAGACTACTTACTTCGCCTTAATTCCAAAAAAGAAGTCGAAGAAGTTGGAAGAATTCTACCCAATTTCTCTTTGCAACACATTATACAAAATCTTGGAAAAAGTGGTTCCTAATTGAATCAAGGTAATTCTTCCTAGTTTTATATCTAAGGAATAAATAGGTTTTGTTCTAGGCAGATCAATCTATGATGGGGTGAGTATAGCCCAAGAGGCTATTCACTCAGTCACAAGCACAAGAAGGAAATCAATGCTTCTAAAACTTGTGTAGAGAAGGGGGATTGGCTACTCACGAGTTCTCTTCATTCAAAGAGCCTCATAGGGCGAACTTTCCTACACTACCTCAAGGGACAATGCGAGAGTTCTAGAATCAGAAAGAGAAGGTCATGAAGATTTTCTTGACAAACCAACAAGCTCTCGACCAAAGGATGACAATGCAAAATAAGCATGGCAATGCAATGCCCTATCATCCTATAGGTGCACTAGTGTCTTGTACAGACCAAAGTGATAATATCTTAGAAAATGGCTAAGTGACTACAAGAAATCATATTACTAAGAACTTCTAAAATGCAATAAAGTGATAGAATGTAATAGAAATTAAATAAAGTGAAATACAAGTGATAAAGAGGATAAGAGATAGAAAGGAAGGAAATTATCACAACCACACAAGTGATGAAGCCTCCACCAAATAAATGTCTTCAAAACCTACATGTGTAAAATATGGAGAAAGTGTTGGGGCTGTGTAGGGGTTCGCCTTAGTCAAAGCCCCATTTTGGTGTTCCCGCCTCCATAGACAACCAAATAGATAGAGAGAAATGGACAAAGGAGTGATAAAAGCAATCCTCACTTAAGGAGAACCCGTATCACAAAAGGTGATAAAAAGAAATCCCTGCTCAAGGAAGACAACCTGTATCACAAAGTAAATATGCAATAGATAGGGGATGTGTGAGATCCCAAAATGCTCACAAGCATGAGATCAGGGAGATGAAGCTACAAGAGCCAAGAGTGAACATTGCAAGGAGTGTTGTGAGAGCTTTAGAGAATGCTATTGTAGCAAGATATGGATCTATGCAAGAGAAGAAAAATGTAGGAGACAAAGCTAGAGAGAAGTTAAAATGAAGCTAGAAGGCCAAATGAGTTGAAAGGATGACTTAAAAAGAGAGAAAAGAAGCTTCCTGGGTGGTTACAAGGTGTCCCCAGCCGTTACCACCAACAAAATCAAATGACAAGTGGAAAAAATGCTCAGAGGCGGTCCTTTGAATGTTAAAGCATCATTGGACACTAGCATGGCGCGTAGATGTTCACGTAGCATGCTAGTGTCCAGATGCATCATGCTACAAAATGACACAAACGAGAAAATCACAAGGTTCGATGCAAAGCTGACATGCAAGGGTAGCTGCTGAAAAGGGGTGTTGAGCATCCTAAGAAGGGAAAAAGGTTGATGTAGTGGCTAAACTGAGCCTACACAAGGTACTAAGGGAGTGGACACTAAAGTGGATGTAAGAATGTTGATGTAAGAATGTATGTGTAATTGTGAGGGGTGCAATTTAACGCCATTACATTTTTCCCCCACTTTACCAGGCATATGAATCTATGCTAATATGCATGCTAAAGAAAATATACTAAACATAAATAACACTCTGCTATTCCAAAAGGGATACTATAGAGGAAGAAGAAGATAACTCTTGAACCAAAGAGCCATGCCTCTAGTTTGAAGACCTCGCGAAACAAAATGCATTGACAATTGAAAATCCCATCAAACAACAATGTTAGAAACATTAAAAAACCAAAGGATTTAAGTCATTGAAAAGTGAAGAGACCTCAATATAAAGGTTGTCTCAATACTATGTGTCATCCCCAAAATAAGAACTAATACATAGAAGCATTCTAAAATGAAGAGAGGAAAGGCATATACTCAAGATGAAGAAGATGCAGTTCTTCGATTAGGTATATACAAAAGAGAAGAGAAGAGAATTTAAGAGAAAGAGATGGATGAGTTAGAAAGGAATGAAAATTCCAAGAGAGATGGCTCCATAGGTAATTTCTCTCCTAAGGATGTTTGAACAAAGTGCACCGAAGGCTCATAGACCAATGATGGACATATCCTGCAGGATGAAAGCATCTTACAGGCCCACAAACCTGGAAGGAGGAGACCCCCAAGATCTCTCACATGAAGGAAGCCCTGTGAAGTATGTGCCTTATTGGCCCACATACCTGCAAGAAGGTATCCCCCAAGATCTCACATGAGGGAAACCTTAGTGATGCAAGTGCCTTATAGGCCCAATAAACCTACAAGGAGGAAACCCTCAAGATCTTCAACATGGAGGAAACCTAGAAAATGGGACTCTCAGAGAGTCGGAAAATCGGCTTCATTGGTGCACATCAGGTTACATGTTAATCCACAGATAGAACATGTCAAAAAACAAAGCGGTCATGTAGGAAGTCAAGCCAACCATCAAAAAATTGGAAGGATTTCAAAGGGGTCCCTTGGGAACCCTTCAAAAGAAGAGGGGTCCACTCAAGGGACACACTATTTGAAAAGTGAGGTCTAGTTAGGCTACCCCCAAGCTAGATGCAAAGATATGAAATAGTTCTAGTTCGGCTGCCCCCAAGCTAGATGCCATAGAATTCATTTGAGAAGAAGCTTTCAAAGGGGGTCCCTCAAGAACTCTTCAAGAGAAAAAGGGGTCCACTCAAGGAATGCATCATTTGAGAGATATAGATAAGATATGGGGTAATTAGGAAGGACACACATCTCCAGAACAAGTTATCACTACCCCCAACATATAGGGAAGGAGAACCATGCAGGATGCTTGGAACATGCAGGATAGAGGTAAACCTCAATATCATTTGTCATTTGAAGAAGAGAAAGGTGCATTAGCAAACAAGTGACTTACATTCACTAGTGGAATGGCCAAGGACTCAATGGTATGCATAGAAAGAATGTTTTCGTTTATCATGCTTATGAGATTTCTTACGTGTAGGAGAAGGAAGAATAATCAAGTGAGCCTTAAGAAGCCTCAACAAGATATGCTCTTTCTCAAAAAAAGAGTGAGGAGCAGGAAGAAAACCTTTCTCTTATGGAGAAAGACTCGAATTCTCACAAGATGAAGACATGGAGATATTAGATAATGGAGGATCTTCATAAAGAGCATTATTCCATCAATGGGGATCACACGCTTCTAAGGGATCACTATCAGCCTTCTTGATAGGACTACCAACATTAGCCTCTTTGACAGAGGTGCATTCATCCTCCTCAAAAGGAGGAGGACCAACTTTAAGAACATTACAATTATTACTCACATTATCGCGTGATACAGAAGAATAATCATCTTTGATAGTGGGTTTGGATGATGTTATTGGAAGGCTTAAGTGGTTCGGATCAACTTTATATTCTCTAGTGAAGGATTCTACAAAGTCTAAAGAACCCCAATCATCAAAAAGGAATGAATTCTTTTGAGAAGAAGGAGTATACTTAATATTTCTTGCTTCAGAAGGATCTTCTCCAGGGACATCTATCTTGAGAGCATCCCTTGTAGTAGGTACTTACTAGATAAACAATGACACATTGGAAGAAATTAGCTGAATAAGAGTAGGCAATAAATCAAATCACCAAGAGCTAACAACCATCTCAATATAATTGTGACAGCATCAGGGTCAGCCTTGACTATGAGTACTTGACTATTGCAAATAAACTTAATAGATTTATGCAAGGTAGACGAGACTGCACCCATAGCATGAATCCACAGTCTACCAAGAAGAAGGTTATATGGTAACTTTTCTAACATAACATATACAAGGGTAGGTAGAGTAATGGGTCCCAACCTCAAAGACAAGACTATTGTGCCTAGGGCTTGTCGACCGACATTATCAAATCCATGAATGAAAATAGAAGAAGCATTAAGGGAAGATGGATCAATATTAATCTTAGGTAATAGATCAATGCTACATACATTGAGTGTTCAACCAACATCAACGAGAGTACGTCTAATGCCGATATTATTAATGTTAACTATAATCATCAAAGTATCTACTTGTTTATGCACTTCCAGAGTTCGGAGTTCCTACGAATAGAATGTAATATTTGGAAAATTTGCACAAATATAAGCTATCAACGCATCAACATTCATCGACCTAGTAGAATAAGGAAAGAGGATTTTTTGTAACGCTTCCTGAAGAATACCTTGGTAAACTGGAGCAAACTGAAGCAAGTCCCATAGTGAGATCTTAGCTGGAGTAACTTGGAGTTGCTTGACAAGATCGTAATCACTAGGTCCTTTAGTTGTAGGTTTAGGAACTTGAGGAAGGCTTGGTTATTTATTCATTCTATTCTCATAAGTATTTGCTACCACTCTATGGGAGGGAGCCATAGAAAGATCAGGAGAATCACTCCTAGATGGAACACTAATAATAGAAAAAATTATTTTAGGAGGACTAGCTGGAGTCACATAAATGATATATCTCTTAGGCCTTTGAGGGGTAGTAGAGACATAGATTACATTTATAGAATCATCACAAATAGTAGAATAATTATTTGAAGATATATTCTCAAAATCAATCCAAATAAGATCCAATGTGGATAGAGATTTATTATGTGCTAATGCATCATCTCTCGAAGAGAGTGCATCAAAACAAAAATGAGATTCATCATTCACCAATGCAACGTCTCTAGTAGAGAGTACATTGGAATGGAGAGGAGATTCATCATTCACAAATGCATCATCTATCTAGAAGAGAGTGCATTGGAATGAAGAGAAGCTAGAGTAACATTAAGAAAGGTATCAATGATTTCATCTTCTTGCAACAAGATATCCTTCAAAGCAGGAGGAATCTCATGAGAAGGATCAAAGATACAAAGTGACATGGGAAAATCTAATTCACTATCACATGCATGAAATGGAATATCATTAAAATTTTGAATAAAATAAGATACTGAACTAACAAAAAAAGATATTAAATTCATTTTGGTAAAAGAACTTAGAAAAACCAAAAATCTAGATTTCTAGATTTTTTCGGTATTTTCTAGGTTCTAGTAATTTGCATTTTCACAGGTCTTTGAAGTGAAATTTTGGGTTGAAACTTGCATTAGTCCCTAAAATTTGATAGTCAAAGGCATTATATTTTAGGGATTGAACTAGTTCTCTTGGAGATCTTTCCAACGATGCAAATGATTATGAATTTTGAGCACCGAGTCAAAAGTTATGACCCCAACAAGTAGGGGTAAATAAATTCCTAGCTTTACGTTCATGTTGGGTTCACCAAAATGTAGAGAAGGGGGATTCACTACTCGTGAGTTCTCTTCATTTAAAGAG
>VDFB02184634.1:0-15697 GCA_007258455.2 Sequoia sempervirens | reverse complement strand
AGAGTATTAAAGTAGATTTGGGAAAAAGGGATTTAAAGGCAGATATATGAATGGGGAATAAAAGACAGAAATAGGAGTGTTTCCTGAGCATAGCATGCAGATACATTAATACGATATACTCAGATTTGAAGAATATGTGGGAAGTAGAGATGGCTCGAGGAGAGATAAATGAAGATAAATGATAAATCAATAAGGGAAGTAGGTTTAATATGATTACATATACAGCAATATATATAATACAATTATGCAATAATGATGCTTGCAGCAATTATTAATCATTATTAGTCATTATTCAATTGAAACTAATCTGTTTGTTTCTCCTTACGCAATATCTTCTGAATATTGAAAACAGATCGATTGAAGGAAAAGAATATACAGACCAGCGATCATCTACAGGGAAAAATTAAATAAAAGGGAATAGAGGACTGCACCCTCTAAATTGGAAATAAATGATAAATTGGCATGTCCACAGCAGTCTGATTTCTTGAATCGGTGGTATGAAATCTGATCTACAATAATGTAGTTGTAGCACCATATAATATATGTGATTGCAATTGTCTGATTAGAAGATCAAGGTTCTAATGATGCATTGCTGTTATGACTGTTTCCTTATATCAGTAAATATGATTAGTATTTGTTTACCATATGTCTTGAATGTTTTAGCCATGATAGAGGAGGTTGAGATTACAAGAGGGGAACGGTGATGGGGCACTCTCCTAGGTACGCCACCTTGAGATGGGGGACCAAGTAGTCCCATAATGGGGGACCAAGTAGTTCCAAGGAGGCCAAGGGGGTACCAATGGTACAACGCCTTGGGCTTAGGAGAGATGGCATTTTCAGGGCACCTGTTGTAATCTCACCCCTCCATCACAATGAACCAGAACAAGAGGTCAAATCATAGAGAGAGGGATATGGTTGGCAAGATGAGGGGATAAAAGAAAGGGGACGCCTCCTAGGTAGACCACCTCATATGGATGGCATGGGCCACATGAAGCCAAGATATCCACTCTTGGGCCTAGGGTAGAAGGGTCTTAGGCACCCCATCGAGTCACGTTCTCCCATACTCTCCTATGGTTGAGCCCTCCAAGGATATTAAATACTTAATGATTGAATTAGTAATTCCACCATGAGTTTACTAATATTTAACTATAATAATCAGCTAATCAGTATTATTATGGTAAATGATTATTATCTGCTAATCAGTGTGTCGTGGTAAATGGTTTCTAATTTGTGTGCAGGGCTTCAATCAAGTGAAAGGTATTCTCTAACCCATTTGTTTATTTGAAAATTAAAGATTTAGGGCAAATTTAGGGCATTCCCAGTTAAGGGACATTACACCTTCAATTGGTAAGGTGTGCCATAAATATAAGCTAAGGCAAGATTCTTTAGTTAAAAAAATGAGAAAATATTATGTGCCAAGGTGGTAAGCTCTTAAAAAAGGAAGCCTCGACAAGGGGTATTTGCAAGAAAATTGGAAAGGAAAAAAGTTGCAAACAAACAGAAAAGGCCAAACAACCAATGGATGGAGAACAAGAAAAGATAGGTTCCAAAACAATTATTAGAAGAAGAGAAAAAAATAAAAATGAAAGGAGTAATGAGTTTTTGTGTTGCTGTTGCAAATAACAAAATAGAGTTGGAAAATTTCAATAACTGAGGAGAAGGAATGGGGCAAGCTGAAATGTGCAAATGCTACCACCTGTGATGGTTCAGAGGCAATGACAAGAATGTGGATAGAGGTGGTCAGCTCCAGATCAGAGAGGTGCCAGCTTTTCTGAAACATCATTTAAAGGTTAATGATCAGGTGGGAAAAGGTAAAGGAAGTTGCCTTCTTTCCCTTTTGCAAAATTTTCAAGGTCGGAAAATGATTCAACTGAAATTCTGGTGCGATCTGCCCTGAGGGCCTCAGGTGCTCTTTCTAGAGATCCTGGGGTTCAATTTTGTTTGCCCTCTAGTGCTAATGAATTCCCACTAGGGAGTGGTAGGGCTCAGGAAAAGCAAAATTCTCCTTTGAGGATTGGCCTAAGGTTTTCACTGTCCTTTGAGGATTGGCCTAAGGATTGGCAAAAGGACCTATGCCCCTAAGTACAAAGGTCTTTTCCAAAAACAGAGAGCATTTAAGGTTGAGTGAGGGGGAAGATTGTGTGGGGATTGGAGTAGGTTAGCCCACTTAATAAATAGATTATTTATTTAATTTTTTGAGATAGGCCGGTGGGATGAAAACTCCGAAAGGCAGTGTGATTCCATCCAGGGATTGACAGTGAGCTGAAGATTTGGAGATTGGGGACGAAAACCCTCAGATTTCGTTGGAGCAACTTCATACAGAAGTTTCCTTTGTGCTAAATGTTTGTGAATAAGGGTTTGGAGTAACACAATTTATCTATACAGGTTTTACAAGTTTGCCAACTGTGAGGTATATATTTATTAAATTTACAGGAAAATAATAAAATTGTTATTGTGGTGTGTGCATTGGTGAAAAATCAAAAAATATAGTGCAATGTGTGCAAGGGCAGAAAGTGAATGAGATAAAAATATTATATATTGTGTACAAGCTGAGTTTAACCCAGGCATACCATTACATATCCTAAACAGCAAGTGACAGTCTTTTCATATTTATGAAGGCTTGAAAGCCTTTTACATATGCTAGTGTGGCCTTCCCAAGGCTGACCAAAGCCAACCGTAGCATCTACAAAGGAGACTCATGCAGCCATACAAAGACTAGTCAAAACCTGCCGTACATTTCTTAGAGGAGCTGCACTTGGTTAAGGGGTGCCGTACAGCTAATAAGGGTTGTAAAAGCATGCTGATTGGGATTTGTGACAGCCCAGCACATAAAAAGTCAACAAGGTCAGCATTTGGTAATTTAATGTTGAATATTTTGTTCTGCTGTCAGTAATTTTTGTGATAGTAATCTTGTAACAGCAAAGCAAAGTTTTATATAAATAATTTCTCTGTGATTATTTTGGTGCAATGAATTTTATAGGAATGAAGTTATAACTATCATGAGCATGCGAAAGTGAAAATTATGGTGTTAATTTATAGTATCATTTCAAAACAAGAAGATTATTTCAGACCAGCAGATATGCGAACTGTTTGACAAAATGCCCATATGATTTATATGAAGTTATGAACTTGTGATGGATTTATGATTTATAATTTTAGTAGCAGCAACTCACAGTGTTCACACTCAAGAATACCTCTTGTTTGATTACTGGCAAAGTGTTTGACGGAATACTTGTGCATCATAAATTGTAAAAATTGCAAGATATCCTGGTAGGGGTTATTACACATCTGATGGTCATTAATATAATAATATTAAGCTATAATGGAGATGCTGCATTTTTTCCTCTTTAATGATGTCTCTTCTACTCCCTTAATTGAAAACATTAATCAAATATCAAACAGGCTCCACAAAATCAGCTACAAATTTAACATTAGCCCAAGAACACTCTTCAAAGATCAATTATCTCACTTCAACTACCATCTCAAGATGAAGATTGTCTCCAAGATGCACAAGTCACTAACTTTAAGAGACTAATATGTGTTCTGTCACCCTTGATACATTATAGAGATCCTACGGGCTTGTGTCCCTTCATTCAAGAGTTGACTCAACATGGGACAGGTCTTCTCAATAGGGTGCCTACTTCCAGGTCTTACTGTCCTCTCATCACATCATCTTTTTATAGCATACATGAGACAGTCTGTAGCATCATCATAATCAACTCTATCAATATCATTCAGTTAAATGGGACACCACATGGGAACAACACTAGAGCAGCTAAACAATTGTCATGAACGGTTTTTCTTGGACCTTTTGAATATTACAAGTGGATAACATTGTCCTGGCTTGGCTACCACTTTCACTCAACCCTCCTCCAAAGCCTTTATTTCCATTTCGATAGTTTAACAAACAATGTGGAGCACCAATTTTAATCTCTCACTCACTTTGGGCAATTCTTGCATCTTCCTATACTTATTGTACTTATGCTCCTATTGTAGTAAAATTGTGCACAGCATTTGTTTGTTCTTCCCACCAATATATTTTGTCTATCCTCTGGGTCCTTATTAGTTACCAAAGCATATTGATAAGCATTTCATTTCATTTCAAATGATATTAAGAAAAAATGAAAAAAAATGTACAAAAGAATCACAACAGTGAATTGCAAACAACTCCTTATGAAAGGTTTGCTAATCAACAAGACAAGGTAAAAAGAAAAATCAGGTATTAGACTCTGTACAAATAAGCAGAATATATATTTAGCCAAGCACATATACAATAGTAAATAATACTCACAAGCAGTTCTTCTGGGGAACATCACTGATTTTTTCTTGCATTTTTGACAGGTAAAAAAATTTCTCCAATCAAAAAATGGCAAAATGATGAATCTTAATTAAAAAGATTAGCTAGATTTCTAGTTTGGTTCTTTTAGGGAGGGAACTAAATTTGAAGAACTTAAACCAATAAATATTAAATAACCAATCAGCATTAATGAGTTCATAACATCATAATAAAGGTAGCTTAAAAATACATCATGATAAAGGAATCATGCACTTACAAAAATCAGGCGGGCTCCAAGCCAGAATTGTTTTGGTGAAGGAAAAGGGTACAATAGACGACCAACACCATATACAGCCACTGCAAAGAAATGTACAACCAAACTCAGTGGTCGTGGATTGAGGCCAGACAGCAGGGCCACAGGTCCAGTTGAAAACACACCTCCCAAACTTAAATAGTCAAAGCACGCTTGTTGCATCTCTTTCATTGCCAGATCAGGTGAAGCACAGAAGACCTTATACAGAGCACCTGCCAAAGTATTTATAGTTGATGCAACAGGCTGCATAAGATATAATGAAAGCTCCCTGGAATTAGTACCAAACAACAGAAAAAAAGAATATTTATACAAAGAATAAAGCTAGAGGCAGAAGTACTTTTAATGAAATGCTCATAGTCTTGGACGATACTGTAAGCACTAATAGCCTTTTTGTGTTTACAAAATTGCAACAGCATTTTTTTGCACAAAATAATTCTTCTCAGTAATTATATGGAGAAAAATTGTCCAGCTATCGCAAGTGTATACCTTGCGAAGAGTGTAAAATGATTCCACATATTCACAGACCGCTGAGGCATCATGAAGATTACGAAGAGGTTTAAAAAGCCTTTCAAGAACCACAATATCAGATAATGCAACGGTCATTCCTCCACCAGTTAACGGATTCCTCATGTTGAAAGCATCCCCCAATAGAAGAGCTCGAGGCCTAGGCAATGGTGAGGCTGGCATGATCTTGTTTGGCATGGTTCGTATGTTCCCACTTTCAATAGCAGCTAAGAATGGTCGAGACAAGATTTCTGCAGCCTATTAAGCGAAAACATTGGTTGCGAGTGCAACTAACCCCCTGTCGGTCGAGTCATTCCATCCCTTGCCCTGGGCTTCATTTCTTCCTGGTTTGTCGTTCCAAAGGCAGTACACTACACCCCTTCTCCTTCTCCCAGTCAGCATACAATCAAGAACGAGACGGAGGGGGGACAGAGAACAAAATATGAGGATCGATGCCTCCAAACGCTGCTTCTCTTCACCATCGATTTAGAGTGATTTACCTACTTGCTCCTATACACGTATAAGATACAGCTAAGGGTTGGTCAGCAGGGATTGAATTGACAGGTTGCCTGGCAGGGAAGAATAAAGAGGTGGGGATCAGATCGATTATCATAGATTGCCTGCACCGACTAAAATTTGATTGCACGGATGGGGCCAGGACATCACATCGGCTTAAATTTGTATCGGTCACTTCCCACCAAACCACTAAACTTTGGCCTGAAACCATGGTAGTCTCAGAGCGTGAGACTTGTTTCAGGCCAAAACCCCATCCATAATATAGCCTATCGGCTAATAATAATTATAGTTCACCTAGTCAATAGTTCAAATGCTGAACTTTTTCTAGGCAATTACATTTTCCCTATTTTATTAATTATAATTTAATACTGGCTGAATTTTCACATTAGTAGTCTCTTAGTGTAATGATATATTCAATTCTTAGAAAATCTCATAGAAAAAATAAGAAAGATAAAGTGGAAACATTGAGTCTTGAAGGTGGGAAAGTGCTAAAATTAGGCAGGACAAAACATAACTCAAGTGTAGTAGGTAGCAATAATTAATCTAACATGACATTTGAATTCAACATGTTATTTTAAAAACTCTTGTGCACCTCTAATCATCAAGATAGTGTTGGTGTGCACTTGCTATACCAATCCTGAAAGTTATTAAATATGTTCTCTTCTTATGGTATTAATGAAGGCACGTTGTACTTGAACTGACACCAACAACTAATGAAACCGTTCATCATTAATCTCATCAATTAAGTTAATTATTTATGAGCACTATAGTCCCTAATATTTTGGTGCAATTATTTCATTTATTTAATCCTATCACCCATTCCCTCATTTAAAATTATCCTCTATTGTGCAATATTGATGTGAAAGAATTTACATTCTTCCCTTAAAAAATCTAAAATGCAGCTCAAAACTCAAGGATCATATATTACTCTTGTTACCTCCCTATACACTTATTGTGCTACTTCCTCAAGTTATTCTACACCACCACTTATAGAACCTCAATGTTGTTGCTCTTGCTTGCCATCCTTTTTCTATATTTGGCTCATTTTCATGTATGTGTAGTGCACATTTCAATCCTTTTTTCGCATGCACTCTATTTTCTTATGCTTAACTTTAAACAATTCTCTTACTACTCTTGTTACTACCCTCCTTAATTGCTTGAATTGTATGTATTTCCTTAGTAATTTTATCTATATGTTGCTCATATAACTCATCATACATAGGTGGGTGTTATAATAATAGCCTCAAAATCCCAATCACATTTATAATTTATTATTTGAGGAGCATCAGTGGGTGTCACCATATGTATGTCTACTAAGAAGATATATCTTGTTGAAATGAATTTAATTATGTGGTAATCAATCAGATTCAAATCCCCAAACTAGACATTAGAATTTCATTGCACTCAAAATATATCTTGGTGACTCAACAAAGGCATCACACTACTCTGTAATTATTTGGATTTCTTCAGTGAATTTATACATAATCTCTATCCCATGTTACTTTCTCTAGCTATGCCTAGGCCTACATGCTTGAGAATTGACATGCATACATGAAAATTCTATTTACGAACTATTGGCCCCACACACAACCCATGTGATGTGAATAAAATATTCTCCTACCTAATAATAACTTGAAATAAGTTTTAATTCAACCTATAGAACTTTATTTTCCTTTTATTCCATGTTTATTGATCACAAGACAAGTATTTTTGTTTTGATTCTTTTTAAAAAATGGCATTTTGATTGTTAAATTTTAGAATCGCCCCTTTATAGTTGGACTAGCCCTTTTTGAATCCATGATCATTTTAAATATTTTGTACTATAAAAACTAATGATCCCATATTTATGTTTTTCTAAATGAATTTCTTGTATACATCATTCTTGCACTAATTTTTGGCTTTGGAGCTCATGATTATTCCATCTTTGGATGCACCAAGCATAGATAACTCCTAGTCACCCACAATAATTATGTATTTCGTATTATTATTAATAGATTGCAAAAATATTTACAAAAGTATTTTGGATTCTTCTCTTTTAATATTGTTCTCATGACTCGACATACACATATAGTAGTTGGTCTAGGAATCAATCTTAGATAACTATATAAAAATATCAAAATCCTAAGAATATTTACAAAATTTCTAGCCTTTTAAGGCTCATGTGTAACTTGTAGGCTCCATAACTCTTCATTCACCAACTTCAAAGCAACACAATAAGTCACAAAATAGTGTTTTTTTGTGCTCCCTTAGTCTTACTATCCTACATTTATACATTCCTTCCAGTTAAGAGGAGTTTCTAAAGTTAGGAGAGGAGAAGAAAGTTATATAAGAGAAGATGAATATAGAGTTGGGTCCTTGAGGATGACCTTACCAACAACAATAAACTAGTTTATCATCTTTGGTACTCTTATATTCTACATGTAGAGTTTCTCTTTTAGAAATGGTAGTCACTAAGACATGCACCTCTTAAATCTCAAAAGCTAGTTTTGTTGGAACCTGCTTTTTTCATGTTAAATTTGGATTGAGTTCCTTCTGTGTAGATGTTTCTTTATGAGCAATCAACTGAAACAAAAACACTCTAATGAAACATTAAACTGAAGAAATTGAAATTAAATTAAATAAACAAGAATTCTTCAGAGCCGTTCCATTTTCTCTATCTACAGTGATTCTTTTGAAGCTGTTGCTCTCAGATTTTGTGTAAGCTCTGCTTCTCCGAATGGCAACTTGTAGAACGAGTATGCAAAAAGGAAAATGCTTCTCTATTCTATATGCCGATGGAATGAAATTGCTCACGGATATAGACAGGGGCTGTGGATTATGCACATGGGCTGTGAGTGGAAAATGTCATGATTCTATGCTATGATTATGCTATGCTATGATTCTATGCTATGATTCTATGAATGCTTAAAAGCTTAATACAATTTAACTATAATTTTCTTACTGAAAGCTCCTATATGATTTGGAGTTCTTGGCAGTCATATTTATAGATTTTTGCAGGCATAATCCTGGCTGGCAAGAATCTACGGCTGTGAGATTGTCTGGTAGGATTGAAAGGTGAGAGATGGAGAAGTTGAGAAGAAGATGGAAGAGGTTGAGAGGTTGGAGAGAAGAATGGATTCCTGTCTTCAACCCACGGGAACAAGCCTGCACAGAAACAGAGAAAATTAAATTTTCTGTTTGGGCAGTTTGTTTCACGGGTGTTGAAGATAAATCCCAAAATTAATTAAATAAATAAATTTATTTAATTTCATGAGTTTGATTTTTGATTTTTGATTTTTTAAACTATAGAAGATTTAATTAAATATTTTAGAATATTTAATCATGATGTGACTTTAGAAGAATATGAAATATTAGAAGAATTAATTAAATATTTTGGAATATTTAATTATGAATGAATATTAGAATCAAATTAGAGGAATTAATTAAATATTTTGGAATATTTAATTATAAATGATATTTAGAAGAAGAGAAGAATATTTTAATCTTTATTTGAATAAAATATTCAAACTAAGATTATATGATAATTAATACAAATAAATCAGAATGTTTATTTTAATTAATTAAGAATGAACATTTAAAAAGATATTTAAATAAACCTCTATTTATTTAATCTAAATGAAATACGAACAATATAAATGTAAATCATTTAAATTTATTTATACATAGATGAATTTGTGAGATTTAATTAAATATTTAAAGCATTTAATTAATTACCGTAATAAATGATGTGACCATTTTAGGTGTATACATTTTTCCCCTCTTTTGATGATGTGTTTTACGACAGCTCAAAGAATTTTAAAATTTTCCTGATGTTGATCAGTCGTATCGTTGATAGATATATGCCTCCGCAAACGGAGCGCGTTAAATCGATAATATGATTATTTTTACATTATTTTTTTGAAGATGTCGCATTCATCGCTTGAAACCAATGATTTGAAGGAAATTGATCCGAAAGATGTGAAATGAAAACATAAAGAAATTGGTTCTCGCTATAAGAATGCACCGTCATTTATGTCATTTTCACTCTTAACCTAATAGACTTTGAAAATTTTGAGCTCCGTTTGATAACCATGGCATCTCCAGCTCACCTCAAAGACCATTTCGAGCTGCGATCCATGACATCAAATGCCGCCATTACTCATGGACCCCAGATATCCCGGAATTCTCGCTTCGCAAAAAACATTCCGCTTAGTGCATGTTTTCCATGTTTTGATTTAAAAAGTGATTTTTAGCACCCTTTGAGATTTTAGCGATATGATATTTTTCATAGTGCTGCATTGATTTCATGTTTGATTTAATAGGATTTTGGCAACAAGAATTCGATCATTTTTAGCCATATGATTTCATAGCCGCATTTGGATAAAAGTGTAGCCATTGATAGCGTTTTGAAGATATGATTTCATAGCCTTGATAAATTCTATAGTGCCCATGATTAGTTTTATTGCGCCTTTGATGTTGTAGCACTGATGAGGAATTTTGTAGCGCCCGTAAGTAGTTTTGTAGCGCTTTTGATTGTATGTTGTTGTGACTTGATAAATTTGTTCCCAAAGTTGTTGGAAAACAAATAGGAACTGATAGATTTGCTTTTAAAGTTGTTAAAAACAAATAGTACAGATAAGTTTTCTTCTAAAGTTGTTAGAAAGAAACGTGATGTTGCTTATTTGCTTTCCATGACGATGAAAAACAAATAGTTTGATTGATTTGTTTGCTTCTAAGGTTGTTAAAAACAAACATGATTTTGATATTATTCGTATTTCATGATGATGATGAAAAACAAATAATTTGATGTTCAGTTTTGGAGTGATACGTTATGATGATTTGATATTGATTTTGCTTTGATGATATGTCAACAGGAGAGATTAGGTGTTTTGCAGTTACGAGAGACATTTCCGAGCACATGGACATTGATTCCACATTTGTTACAGTCAAATAGAGATGTGATTGATGCGTGTGGATTGAGTGCATTACTTGACATGCCTGAGGTTCGCCTCAATAGGGCTCTATTGGCAGCACTTGCAGAGCGGTGGCATAGTGACACCAACACATTTCATTTACCGATGGGAAAGATTACAGTGACTCCTAAGGACGTATATCGCATCCTACGGATCCCAGTGATGGGAGAGATAGTTGTTTTTGATAGCCGAGAAGTTGGAGGTACTGATTCTTTGAGGAGGATTTTCCGAGATGATCAGATTGCTGGATACTTCATCCCATGGGGTGAGATTACAGATACATATCCACCTTTACCAGTTGTACTTGCAAGATTTATTGGAGGTGTGTTGTGCCCCGACCATAGGTCGAAGGGGTTTGCGATTAGATGGGGTCGTGTTTTGGAGAGTATGGTGATGCAGGGGACACGGTATGCGTGGGGTACATGCATGCTAGCCCACTTATATGATGAGTTACATCATATTGTATATGGTAGAGGCCAGAGTTTTGCTATTGGGTGCTCATTACTACAGATATGGGCATGGGAGCACTTTGCTATTTTACGTCCATTGACTCGAGGACAGCGACCAGCTGGTCGATCATACAAATGGAGATACGCTCACATTATTGCTCAACCGAGACTGGGCAAACTAGTGCATTGGCAGCGACTATTGGATAGTCTAGATACAGTATGTTGGAGACCGTATTTAGATTGTGAGCCATGGCCAGAGGATGCGAGGGAGATGCCATATGTATGTACTTCCAGATTTTTGATTGGGCGGACTCCATGGATCATTGAGAGATTTCTTGCTGGACGAGTGTGTCGACAGTTTGGTCAGATTCAGGGTATGCCTGTAGGTTCAGCCATTTATGCACGGCGATAGCCAGAGCTTGCAGTGTGGGGTCCACGAATTTCATATGAGACAGCGGTGGCAGAGTTCACCAGTTTGGGAGCAATGATGTGGGATTACCGAGTGGATGTCCTTGACGCAGGGACAACACCAGAGTATTTTAAGTATGTCCTAGAGCATCTGGCACCACGCATGTTTGATCCTGATGAGGCTATTTCTCCTATTATTGCACAGATACGACGACAGAGAGACTCAGCGTCAGAGGATGATGATTCAGAGGACAGTGATGATGATGATAGTGGAGGAGATGACGACTCAGAGGGAGATGATGGTGGTGATGGTAGAGGTGGAGATAGAGGTGGCAGAGGTGGTAGAGGTGGTCCATGGATGCGACACACTGACCCATCTCCTTCAATAGATCCGATAGTATCAGGTCAGCTATCCACTTTACAGAGTACAGTACAGAGTTTGCAGACCCAGTTAGTACAGGCCCAGACTTTGATTTCACAGTTGCAGGGACAATTGACTTCGGTTACTGCTGAGAGGGACATAGCGAGACAGCGAGGTGAGTAGGCCGTTACTTTGGCAGATAGCCTACAGAGAGTAGCAGCTAGCACCTTGACTGGTGATATGATGAGAGAGGTTACCAGAGCCACTCAAGAGGCTGAGTTTTATAGGACTAGATATCATGATGCGGTTCCACCTAAGTGGAGGGAGAGTTATACTCAGTCACGATCTACTCATGGTCGGTCTCGTACTACCAGCAGGGGTGTGACACAGCCATTACCTCCAGGAGGACCACCAGGGACAAGCGGTGCAGGTCCATCAGGAGCAGGTGGTACAGGTACATCAGGGGCAGGTGGTACAGGTCCCAGACCAGCGCCATCAGAGGATAGCACTGCCTAGTGCATTGTAGATGATGTTTTCATGATATTCTGTTGAGACATATTGTATACACCTTGAGATGATCCCATTTTTGATAATGTTATATCATTTGTAGTTGACATCCTTGTACATTTTGACATTCATTTTTGAGATATATGAAATGCAGTGATGATTTATGATGATATAAATGTGTCTATATGATGTGTATAATATGATAGTTTCATGGTTATGATACATATGTATACATGATTTTATTGAGATGAAATTTATTTGATGAATGAATGCATGATGTATATGATGTATGCTTTGATTTTATGATTTTCTAATGTAAAAATATATGAAAAATGTATAAAATGAATTTTTTTTGTGAATGTCAAAATATACTCAGTCATGTATTCAAAAAGATATAACCATTTGATTCTTCGCCAGCTTTTTGGAAAATTTATGAATGCAAAATGCAGTTTCTAACATGAATGCAATCTATACTAACCATGCAGGACATCCATACAATATTGCCATTTGGAGAGCTTAGTTTTGCTTTTTGTATCATCATAGAGCTTTGAAATGTTGAAAGTTAATACAAGCATCAAAGGGTATGTTAGCACCAATGATGACCTGAGTATTACTTTCATGATTTTTGATATAGCAAGTTAATACAAGCATCGAGGTATAATTGAACCGAGATGACCTAAGTATTTCTTGCATAAACAGACAAGAGTTAATCATTTTCCCATGAAAATTCCGAAATGTCATCCATGATCTATAATAGAGCATGTCTCGCGACCAATGTGCATAGTACTAATGATTTCCTCGCAAACAACAGACAAAGAAAAATCATACTCCTTCCTTTCTTTTCTAGTCTAGTACATCATTGAATTACTCTAGAGATATGATAGAAAATCAAACAACCATTTAAATCTTGCTTAAAATATTTCAAACATTATTCAAATTAAGATCATCCAATTTTGATTATCATCATTTAATATTCTCATTTCGATAGTCGTTCGGATCATATTGTTTCTGATGACAACGGGTATTGAATAAACATGTTGTGGTTGATTTGATATGGCAATATTTGTTGTGTTTTGTCAAACTATTTTTGGTGTCTATTTGCAATGTTCGAAAAGCTTGTTGCCCCTCTCTTGTTCAGTCTATGTTTCTGCATTTACCCCCATTGTAAACACAACCTAAAGAGTACAAATATATACAAATTTCATCAAGCCATGATGAAACATAAGAATCTCTATCATATGATATGGATATGAAAGTTATATACAGATGATAGATATGGATTGGATGATGCCAAAAATGAAAACAAGATATAAACTAATAAATGGAGGAGCCCATTTTGATCACAAATAGTGCCTGTTTGCCAGGTTTTCACTACTTATTTTTATTGCACTTTTTCAGGATTTTTTATGATTTTTTGATTTTTTTCAGGACTTTTTTATGATTTTTTTTTCAGGACTTTTTAGACATAGAACTTCTTCAGATGAATGCTATTGATCAGTTCTTCAAATAGGTCCCCCTCTGACGTGGATAACTGATATGCACCAGAACCGTATGCTGTAATAACAACAAATGGACCAAGCCAATTAGGTTCAAATTTCCCTTTCTTTTCTCTGTCTTGCTGATTACGTGGATTTTCCCTTAAGACTAAGTCACCCACTTGAAATGTCCATGGTTTAACTCTGTGATTATAGCTACGAGACATAATCTGTTGATAACCCTTCAAATGATTAGTTGTATGTTGACATCTTTCATCTAACAATTCTAGCTCTTGGAGGTGAAAAACTCTGCAATCTTCATCACTTATCAAGCCCTTGAGTGAGACCCTAAGTGAAGGTATTTCAACTTCTAGTGGTAAGATTGCTTCTAATCCATAGACCAAAACATATGGGGTGGCTCCTATTGGTGTGCAAATGCTAGTTCTGTATGCCCACAAAGCTGGGTTGAGTTGAACATGCCAATCACGTCCAGCGTCATTTACTGTCTTCTTCAATATCTTCAAGATGGTTTTATTAGAAGCTTCTACTTGACCATTACCCTATGGATAGTAAGGTGTAGATAACCTGTGTTGGATGTGAAATCTTTCACAAAGTTCATCCACATCCCGATTCTTAAAAGGTCTTCCATTATCAGTAATAATAGAATTAGGAATTCCATATCTACAAATAATGTAATTTAGGATAAACGAAGATATTTGTTTTCCAGTCACTGTTGTTAGAGGAACAACTTCAATCCATTTTGTAAAATACTCTGTGGCTGTGATGATGAATTTATGACCATTGGATGATGAAGGATGTATTTTTCCAATGAGATCAAGTCCCCACTGAGAAAAAGGCCATGTCGGAGTGAAAGATTGCAGTTCTTGCACAGGTGCATGAATAAGATTCCCATGAATATGACATTTAGAACACTTCTTGAAAAAAGTAAAAGAATCTTTCTCCATGGTAGGCCAATAGTATCCCATTCTGACAAGTTTCTTGGCTAAGGTCAAACCACTCGAATGAGTTCCACAAATACCACCATGAACCTCTTGTAAGGCTTTATCGGATTCGTCACGTTCAAGACATCTAAGGAGTGTACCATCAAGACCACGTTGATAAAAGATATTGGCAATTAAGGTATAACGAGATGATTGGCGAATGAAATTCCAATTTTGGTTACGGGATAAATCAGAAGGTAAGATATTATCCTTCAAATAGGTATAAGTCTTGCCATATAAAGATGAATCAGAACCGGTTAAATGACATATGACTTGGGTTTCAGGATTATCATAGGCAGGAGAAAACAATTGTTCCACCAAAAATTCATATTTGGTTTGATCTTCTGATAATTGTAATAAGGAAGCAATGGTAGCCATTGCATCTGCAACTTTATTATCAATCCTTGATATTTGTGAAAACTTGATTAACACAAAATACTTCTTGTAATCATCCACCATATTCTTGTAAGGTAACAACTTATCATCTTTGGTTTGATAATCATCATTAATTTGATTAATGACAAGTTGTGAATCACCATAGACTTGGAGCTCTGCAATCCACCATTCCAAAGCTATTTTTAATCCTATGAGCAATGCCTCATATTCAGCAATGTTATTTGTGCAAGGAAACATCAACTGATATGATCGTGAGATGGTATGTCCTTCAGGTGTAACAAAGAGAATCCCTGCCCCGAGCCATATTGTGTATAAGATCCATCAAAGTATAATGTCCATGATTTCTGAATTGTTGCTGTGAAAACATCTGCATCAAGAAACTCAATATGCATTGGATTTTCTTCATGTAAAGGTGCTTCAGCCAACTGATCTGTAATGACCTGTCCTTTAATAGCTTTTTGATCCACATAGTGAATATCAAACTCATTTAAGATCATTACCCATTTTGCAAGTCTTCCCGTTAAAGTAGCTTTGCTTAA